>MU184253.1:0-23262 GCA_016904865.1 Pissodes strobi | reverse complement strand
AGTATTTGAAATTACTAGACTACTAAATACATACTAATAAAAGTATTTAGGATAAAGCATTCAGTAGAGTATTCATAATTTTCTAAATACTTTTGTGGATACTTTGTAGGTTTGAATAGGTACAAGTTGTTTCACATAAGAGGCTCACTCAAATGCCAAATATTCCAAATATTGCTATGGTTTCTGACTAATCCAGGAGTTAAATTAAAAAATGAAATGCACTGGAATTCTTCCTATAAACAAAACTATCGTTGTCCATTAAGATAACCGAGTTAACGATATTACATATAATTAAAACAAAATGTTTCGCCTTACTTTTATTTATTTGATATTTTGATATCTCAGAAAAAAATAGATAAGATTGTTTTGATTGCGTTTTCTTTGAATAATAAACAAACATACAGATTGGAATGAACCCTTACGTGAGCTATGCACCTTGTGTGGGATATAGAATTTTCTTTTACAGTTTAAGATATTAATATACAATTTAGCCAATATAAGTAACAAAATATTTTTTAATATATTGGTCCCCAGGCATCGCATGCTTTCTTGACATGTAATAGGAATGAGTAAAAAGTATTTTCAGTATATTTACTACAATATGAATAAATACTCCATTATGACGCTTCGAATAATTTTTAAAAGTATTCGAATTACTCAATACTGTAAATGTATCTAAAATAGTTCTAAAACTAAATACTTTCATCTGATTTTCCACATGCTTTTTGTAATCATTCAAAAAAGAAAGGCAGGTGTCAATTTTGTGTTTTTAAATGTAATATACCACATTTTTTTACGTTTTTGAATTCTCTACTAAATTCTGCATATTTTTTGTAAAATATATCATATCAAAAGAAGACAAGTTTAAGATCTAAATTATTTCAATAAAATTTTGTGGTCCCATGAGACGATATTTACCATTGCCTGTATTTATAATAGGAAAAACTGTCATATTTGGTTCGATGTTGAGGCAATTTGTTTGTCAGGAAGTTCCTCAATACAAGTTTGGTGCGGCATTTTGGGGAATAAGGTCTTAGGACCAGTTTTTATCCGTGGCACCTTAATGGGTTAAAATGGCGGGAACTTTTGGAAAATGAAATTGAACACTTTATGATGAACTACCACTTCAAATTGGGCAACAAGGCGGACCACCTCCCCATAATATACTGACAGTACGACTTTCTTCATAATAATTATCAAGTGTGGATGGGTATATATGGAGCAATCAACTAGCCCGCGAACTTCCCAGATCTAACGCCGATGGTTACCTTTCTTTAGGGTTATTTGAAAAATACACTCTATAGAAAAAGAAGTAACAATTTTGAAAAATTCAGAGAACTATTGTCGAAGAAATAAGAAATTTAAATGAAAATGAGAACAAAGCAATTATAAATGCACTGGAAAGCCAGAAAGCTGGGATGTGCCTTACTTTCTTGAAACGCCATGTATACTTTAAAGCAAAAGCATGTCTAAAAGCGGATAAAATCAAACAACTTTTTTTGGCAATATAAATTGAAAAATAAGAGAAATTTCCGTTGAGAGTTCTCTGGATCACCCTGTAAAACGTGGAGTTTTTTGTTACTGTAACGTATTGAGTGGATAAATAAATAAATACAAAATAAACACCCTGCGATTTTTTCAATTCCTACTTGATTCATAGGAGTAATTAGGCCCGTAATATTGTAAGCATGATAATTTTTATTTTAAAAAATAATTGATAAACAACCAACATAATTATTTTAAGCCTTAATAGCTTCAACATTCAGCTGGCACTAAAAACAGTATAAACGCAGTTGTATCCTAATTCTGTTTTAATTATTATGATCTTTTTCACAATATTTTTTAAATCATGTACTTTCCAGAAATTAAATGAAAATTATCCACCAAAATGCTACATAAATAAAAAATTGAGGAGTATATATAGAATTACACAAATTACAAGAGACTCACCTGTCAAAAATTCTCGCCTCCTTCAACACATTCCCCAAATTAATATAGGCGTCTAAAAAGTTCGGGTCCAGCGCCACAGCTTTCTCGAAGTGATGGATGGCCAGCCATATCTCACTCTGGGCATTGAAGACGCAACCTAGGTTGCTCCATGCAACTGCAAAATCGGGCCTAGTTTCGATTGCCTTAAGGTAGCATGCCTAGGAGGTGGTGGAAATGAAAAGAGAAAAAGGCCCGGTTAGTCTGCGAAATTTGTTCCGATAGGTACGCTTTGCGCTCGGGTCCGTGGGTGCAAGCTCTATTTTCCCGAAAATGTTTAGATAAAAATTAACGCCAATGCATATTGTAATTACGCTTGCGCAAAAATGGAGATGAGCAGAAGCAGATGTCTGGATTTTACTCACATATCGCTAGTTATAGATTGGTTGAATTTTGAAAAAATTATATAAGCATGTGTAAAATGTAAAAAGCAAATGCCAGGACAAATGAAGTGCAGTCGACGAAGGAATCTGAAACATTCGCGCACAATACTAGAAAATAACGAGGTCTAAGATGTTAACACATAATATATCATTAACAGTCTATTAAACTTCTAAAACCACTACCAATAACCATAAGAATAATCCAATATAATTTGTTTTAAATATAATGAAAAAATCAGGGTACTTTCTGCCATAAGTAGAAACATAAATAACAAGATGTATTGCCTTAACATAATTAATTTTAGTTTTAGGTAATAAAAACAATACAATAATGTTCTAAATTACATTAACGCAAAAGATCCTACTATACAATTAATCATAGAAAACGAAACTAATGAACAACTTTATTTCCTTAATATTCCCATTGAAAAAAAATAAACAATTTACTAATTTACAGAAAACCTACAGACAGATTTAAATTTTAAATCAAATCACCCAAGAATGGTTAAAATGAGGGGGTTGCAAAAAGCTTATACTCTAGTCACAATGTCAACACAGAAAACGCGTGTCAAAAAATGTGTTGATTAATAATAAAAATATCCTATTTATTTTACACATTTCTTTCAAGGAATTTGGACTAATTTTCATAAACAAAATGGACCTAATAAAAATCTCTTTATACTTTATATTCCAAGTACCTATGTAAAAGCAAATAAAACAAATAGGCAACAAATTTAAAACTCGTATTATTTTTAACGTAGATAATTTTATCAAAGAAATGGATAAAAAATAAAATTTAAAGAATGGGCTTTAATATTACCAAATAAAGATAACTATTTTGCTTCAGTAACAGTTAATACCACCCTTGCTAAAACTGAAGCCGTGAATGGACTCTTAAAAATAAATTCCCTACGAACTAGGCATATGACATTTCACGAAAATCATTTTATTTTTTCAAAATACATAATACTTAATTATAAATCTAATTTACAACATCTCAAAAATTTAACAATCAAACCATTTTTGACCTAAAAATACATCTGAAACCTGGGCTGAAATGGTCCTATGTATTACAAATTTAAGTGGCTAAAATACAAGCATTTAGCACCAAAAGAATCTGCTTAATTAGATAAACAGTTTGCTTATCATTACAATTACCAATAATTCTTAAAAATGCTTGCCTGTGCATCCAACGTGCGTACCTCAATGACGTCTCGTCTAAGACATCTTATCACCTCTTTTGTCATAATACCTAACGAAAGTAAAACTTTTGTTATCCCTGATGAACGTCTATCACGGTAACATCTCTGACTCACCTTGAAAGACAACAGCCATGCTTTATTTTTATCCTGTTTTGTTTGAAGTTTACAGTTTTGAATACCAAATTTTTTTCACAGTTCCTCTACATTCCTATGAAGCGTCGCGTGGTTATGTTTTTATCGTAACGTTATTTTGTTTTAGTTAAGCGTAGCTCACTTCTGTCTGTATAATGGACACTGCTACCCGTTTCTAGTCGGTGACCTGTGTTTCTCTCGATTATAACGCTGACAGTCCTTTTGAAAGTAATCCTTTTTATGGTGTGGAAAGATTCAACTTGATTCCAGGATACGTCTCTCCATAGTAATCATAGAAATCTGACTTGGCAATGTCCCTTGCTATGTCATCGAGAGCGATAAACTTGATTTCTGTCCACGTCCTTTAAATGCGATCCTCCAGAAAACGAACTTCCCAGTTCCATTAAAAATGTCTCCATCAGTGATATCTGAAGTATCCAGCTTAATCATGTTATATGGTGTATATTTAATGCCAAATGGACAATTTTAAAATTATCCAAAAGGCATTCTTTGACATTAGATTTCTGAACTAGGTAGTTTGGGTTAGCTGAAGCATAATATGCGACATCAGTTCGATGTTACTATCTGTAGCCATCTAGGGAGCTATTTTATGCCATTTGCTAGGTTCACTTTGGTTCTGAGGTGCTAAAGACTGCTTTCATTTCAAATGCACAATATATAATTCTAAATTTCACTAGGAAATGCTACATTATAAAGGGTGTTTCAATAAGTACTGCAGCATTTTCTTGTTTAATAAAACACGAAATAATTATTGGAAGTTTTTTACATTAAGATAAAAATAAAAAATTCGGAATTATTTAACAAATTTTATGAGTTATAAATGGCCCTCTCGGTTCATCTGATAATAAACTATTCTTTGAATGAAGAAAGAAAACCATGCCAGAAAAACTATCAAAGATATCAATTAACAAGGGTATACTGGTATCAAAGCATCAATATCAAAGCCACTAATTACGAACTTTTATCTTAATGAAACATCTGTTTCCTAATGAATCTCATTAAAGTACAGGTAGTAAACGTCTAATAAATCGATTAAGCTATGGTGGTAGAAAAGTAACTTATAAAACTATAAAAACAATAAAATGTAACGTACAATCATCTCCTAACTTCTACGCAACCAAACTATCTCTAGACTTAGTTTAAATTTTTCTAGTTAAAAAAATTAAAATGTGTACAATATGCTTCAGTCAAAATTATTCCCCCCTTGTAACCTTCCTCTATAAAACAGCATCACCCAAAAAGATTCACTTCTGTACTAATCAATTAATTACTATTTATTTTGGTTCTAAACTATGTACCGGGTGTTTCACTATAAATGGACCCCCCCCTTTAACTTTCTCAATTGACGTTTTAGAAAAAAACGTTTAATACAAAAAATAAAGGGGATGAAGTGAAGTTTTTTATGGCATAGCACTGTTGTATACAGGGTGTCTCATAAATGCGGGATTAAACAAAGTTATATTTTTTTAAATAGAACACCCTATATATTATTGCATATTTGGGTTTTGCGGAGAATTCTAGACATATTTCATAAATAATGTCCTATACCTATCTGTTACTGTTTTTGAAATATTGACAGTTGAAAATCGACCATTTACCAAGTTTGACAGCCTGTAAAATCTAAACGGCTAAGGATAGAGCAAAATGGTTTGCACTTTCCTATCTTGGTTTTTCATAAGCTATCGTTTGACACTAATTTTTTATTTAACCAGAGGTTAAGAAATTCCGGTTAAATTTAACCTCTGGTTAAATCTAAAATTAGTGTCAAACGATAGCTTATGAAAAACCAAGATAGGAAACTGCAAACCATTTTGCTCTATCTTTAGCCGTTTAGATTTTACAGGCTGTCAAACTTGGTAAATGGTCGATTTTCAACTGTCAATATTTCAAAAACAGTAACAGATAGCTATAGGACATTATTTATGAAATATGTCTAGAATTCTCCGCAAAACCCAAATTTGCAATAATATATAGGGTGTTCCATTTAAAAAAATATAACTTTGTTTAATCCCGCATTTATGAGACACCCTGTATACAACAGTGCTATGCCATAAAAAGCTTCACTTCATCCCCTTTTTTTTGTATTGAACGTTTTTACCTAAAATGTCAGTTGAGAAAGTTAAAGGGGGGGTCCATTTATAGTGCAACACCCGGTACGTCTCTCAAGAATATTTTGAGCGCAGACAAATAAACTGATTTGGACTTCTTGAGTAAGAGTAAATTTGAACCTTAATATCTAAAAATGTAAAAGGTAGGATGCTATTTCAAATTGTAATATAGAGGTAGAAGGTGGTAAGAAGTGGTGGTAGAAGGTGATTCATACAGGTTACAAACTTCCCTCTGAAACCTAAATTAAAATTTTTTCGGTGAAGTAACTAAAACATATTTAGACAGATGTTTTAAAATGAAATTATCGTCTGTAAATTAAAAAAAAAAATTAAAAACTGCCTAGCACTTAAATATTTAATGACATAATTTTACGTGTAAAAGGAACTGTATGTATTTTCTTATGTTCCAGGAGAAAGTAAGTGTATATTATTGATCTGTATGAGCTGTGATTATGTTATTCTCCTACAGATGTAATTATAAATAGCTTAAAAGCAAAGGGATCTGCTAGTAGTTCAAATGATTTTTTCGGCCATCTTCCTATCCATTCGCTTCAGCAGGGTTATCAAATTAACACTCATACGTAGTCCGTGACCTGTCCATCATACAGTAAAGACGTCATTTAACGTCAGTTGCTAGGATGAATGTTAAATCTGAGCTACATATTCAAAGATCGGGACGAGTATTTACAATTTTATATGTTTATGATCTCGATCGTACGTTGTCACCTGCTGAATTTTCTCATATTGATCTTAAACGAAATAAAGCAGTGAAATGTTTCTCGTAGATGCTCAATTGTATTGTGAATGTTATGAAGAGACCAACTTAGGCATGGAAGCATATTCTAGATGCAGCCCTAGGTTCGTTTCGTTTTCTAAAACTAGGCACAACCACCACCAAGATATTCAACTAACTCTTTGTTATTGAGCATAGAACATTGCTGCACGAGTAGCATGCTTTGTCATTTTGCAAATTCGTTCACACTTTTAACTAATACATTTTTACTTGAATAAAATGTAAATACCCTTTCATTTATACGCATTAGTTATTTGAAATTATTTCTTATTTATTTTCTCATATTTAGCATTAGACCTTGCCAATGTGCATAGGTCTATATAAAGTAAAATATGTAAATATAGCATTAATATACAAAATAATAAATACATCTACAGGACCTTTTGCTGATAACTAAAAATAAGATAGCACAACGCACTTAAGACGTGAATTATATTACACATTAACAATACAATTACATTTTACACTGCATTTACTTTCATTACTTTTTCCATTTTGAGCTATTTTATGTTGGGAAGTAAAATATATAGATATATAATCTAATAATATATTTCCTCATTATTCAACGTAGCATTTTTACATTTACATTTTAACATTTAATTTTTGTAATAGGTATGTGCGAAGAATGATTTTTAGGTTCAAAAACTTACAGAAATTAGACTATGATGAATTCATGTGAAAAAATTAAAATCCAGCCAACCGACATCTACATTGAGTACGCTTCCTCGCCATCAAGTTATTGATGATATTGCAAAAAGAAAAATACGCTAAAACGCCAATAAAGCAAAAAATTGAGATATTATAAATTATAACGAGTACAAAAGTGTTTACTTACGCAGAACGCCGAAGGGTGAAAATAAACTAAGACACTGAAAGATACTGAGGCAACATCTTATGTCGTCTCTATCTCACACACTGTCAATGTCTACTTTACCTGCTCTGCATATACAGGGCCTTAATGAAATCAACGCCAACGTAGAAGAACCGCAGTGGATAGTGGCCGATATGGTATAACCTGTTATCTAACAGCACAACCAAATGGAAATATGAGTTTAATAATATTCTCTCAAATGTTGGGCTTACTAACTATACAGGTAGAAAAAAGACCTTGAACTGCAGTTGTCACCAAAAAGTTAATTATTAAACCATCATTACACCTGGAAATAGCACAGAGTCTTATTATTGGTATACAATTACTGTATTCTAAGAGTAACTTAAAATTAGATAATTAAATAAATTAGAGTACATTATTTGGTGAAACTTTTGCAGTCTTATATAAAATGTCAACAGCATAAACCTAGTCTTAAATAATTTGATTGATTAAACTATTAACAGAAGAAATGAGAGAAGAGATTCAAAAAGGAAACTTTCGCAATAAACATGTTAACAGATAGTTTTTTTTTTAATTTGATTAATGTTAATAGCACAAAATGTTTTTCTGTGTATAATTGTTTTTTTACTAACAATCATAATATGTTTAGTCTATAATTTATATTAAAATGTCGTTACAGGATTTTAACCTCCTTAAATGACAAATAAATGACATACTTGCCAGTTACGCAGAAATATAAATACAATAAAATAATTATCCCAAAGAACAATGCAATTACTATTAAGAACTTTAATTCTAACATAATTATTTTTGCATAACTTAAAAACTGTTGATTTTAGAAAACCCTAGCTATTTCTAAATACATTGAATTGGAAACAAAATATAGAATTACACTGTCTGCTAAAAAGGAATGGATATTCTACTACTAATAAAATGTTTGATTATAGCAAAATAAATGATACATTCTAGATATCAAATCGGCTGTCGGATATCGCCAATTTGGATATTAAAAATAAAAGCATAATGATAATAGTTTCCCGACAATATCAATACATACGCAATATCCATTCCAAATAAGGGGAAACATTTAAATTTCCTTCATTTTGCTAAACATTTCGTAGAAAATCACAGCTTAAATAAGTTCATATCATTTGTTAGTTATAAGAATCAAGAAATGCGCTAAAGTGTACTTGAACTAATAAATATGCAAACATTTTACGCCAATGAGCACCTGAAAAATTACAGCAAAGAATTATTATTTTTGAAATAATTTTAGCAAAATCGCAAAATTACAAAACGATATCAAGAATAATTATTTGCTGCGTCAAATTTAAACCGTCCTTCTTTAGTTGATCTATTTATTAAGTTAATTACAATGCAAATTTCAAAGTATCCAGATCTGTTCTAAAAGAGAATGGTTAAATCATGATTCGACGAATCGAAATTAATTACGCCAAGCAATTTTATAAATTCCTTAAGAATAATTACGCCAATATATAAGCTGAAAAGCTACTAAAATATTGCGCCAAGAAGAAATTTACGCCAAGCACAAAGCTAATTCTGAAAAGAACCATATTAGTTCAAACACTCTTTAGTTCATCATGGTCATTGCAATTTATCTGGAAATTAATAGCAAAATGAAATAAAGGGGAATAACATTACGACTGTTAAGTGGATGAACACTTACCTTAGCTTCATCTAAACGACCTAAAGCTTTCAGAAGGTTTCCCAGATCGCTACGTACACAATAGAGATCCTGAAATAAAACATATTTTAAACAACCTAATTAAATAATATGCTCGAACCTTAAAAATCGACTTAAATATTGGTGTCTTTAAAGAATATTTTCTCGTACTTATACTAAATGTTTCACATCATGCATGTTGTTAACAAGTATTATTGTGATTAGTAATTACTGCTGAAGTGTAAACACTGGTGATTCTCTGTGCAATAATAAGTTTCAGTTGTTATGCTTTAATTGGCTTCAAAAAAAATAGTACAATAATTGGAAAACAGCGTTACTTATTTATTCACATAGATAAACTAAGCTTATACATTAAAAATCACATTCTATAACTAATATTGCCTAAATCACATTATCATTTAAGGATTAAATTACATAGAATTAATTAGTTGCTGAAAATCATTATAGTTTTTCGTTAAGTAGTGCATGGAACATTATAAGCAGAGTTAATCGGGTGTAAATTATCGTAAAAAGTTCCCTGGCACATATACTTAGCTCTAGCTTTATATTCCAAAATTGATACTGGAAATTACAGAGTCGCGGAAATAAAACTATAAGCATGTTATATAAAAAAGATTGCTATAGCATTCTCACGGCGCCTATACCAACTTTAGATTCTCGTTGTGTATGATATATCCCTGTATGGGAACTTACTTACTACTTATTTACTATACTATAAATTTAGAAAATTTATTCTGTACAAGTTACCTATATTATAAATTCCTCTAGTTACCAATATTATAATAATTTACTTTTGCATATGATTAATGGGAGCACAATGGTAAATATATAAAGAAATGCACCGTTGAATCATTACACTATTATTTTCGGATTTAGCCGCAGTAATTTGTCGTTACTACTTACTAATATTGGTTGATTTCTATTTGTAACTTCTTGTATTAAATGAATGTTTTAAAAAACAAGATTTACTGCAATAAAAATTTGCGCAATCGGTAGGATTCTCAGAGTGCGTCATACGAATGTAGCGACAAAAAGTGAAAAACTATTGAAACTGCGAAGTCAAGTGAAAATTTGGTGCGGTCCATTGGATGATTAACTAAGGATACGATACAAAAACCAACGTGCTTTCCTAAAACATTTTGTAATTAGTGTACCATAGTTAGGTTCGCAATTTTTTTTATTGTAATTCAATCTATATTGATTTACTGAATATTTTTTTGTAATTTATGGCAGCAGCTAGTTTAGCCGAAGGCGAAAGCTAAGATTTAGAATATTTTGTAAATAATATTGACGAATTATATAAAACACATTTTACTGGCGAAAATGCACAAAAAGGATATGTACTTACTGCAATTACGTAGCATAAAATGCAAAATAGTTATTTATGCAACACGTCTGTAAAGTGATCCTTTTTTTTAGGCGAATGCGACAATCCCATGAATAAAAAAAGGGTACTTTACACACGCGTAGCATACAAATTTTTTTCTACTACCGAAAAATATAAAAAAATTAAAATATTATTAAATTACTTTACGCACTGCACATTAAAAAGGCCTATTTTACGAATCTTAGAGAGTGCGTAAAGTGAATACTTTACGCACGGTAGTAGAAAAAACCTTTTTGACCACTATGTTAACCTTCAATTAATAATCATATCAATTTCCATTTTAGTTAAACGCAGTTTAAACTGCCCTCGTGTTTTAATTCAGAATGCGGCAGTAAAACCTGCGAGACGCTGTATATAAAAATTTTTTCCGCGTCGGAATAGCACTAAATTCAAGTGACTTAGCCATAAAATGCAAAAAATGTTTTGGCCACTATGTTGAACTTAAACTAATAATTATATCAATTTTTAATTTAGCTTTACGCAGTTTAAACCGCGCATATATTTTAATCCAAAATATTTCAGTAAAATATGCGAGACTGTATACAACGATCGAATGTATAAGGTACAAAATATGTTTAAATCAATACACATAATAAAATAATATAAGCATATTTTACTTTACTTATCTACAAGATCTTAAAGTAAAGTACGACCCTGTGCGATTCAGGCATACATGTGCTTTTGTTTACATCAGGCGTAAATGAAATATGAATAGAATTTAGATCATATTAAAACATGACCGATAACACCATCTACTGAGTACTTAAAAATAAGACATTTTCACACCTGAAAATTGCACCTTTGCATTTTTGGTATTCAAAATCTTGTTGAACGTGAACGTAGTCATTAAAAAGCAGCAATTCAAAGCACCAGGATTTTATTTTTTTCCATAATTTTAACACTAGTCATAAAAATTCAGTTTACGTCATATCAATTACAAACATAAAAAGCATTTTAGCAAATAAAGAAAACATGGTAATGGATTTTTGAACGGAATATTTTCCACGGAAGATTTTTATTTGTTCTATTACACAATGGCTATGAAGGTCATGAATATTATACACAATTGAAGTAATATCGAGGGTCCCACGTATTTTGTCCTCTGGTTGACAATGATATGTTTTTGTGAGATTGGCATATGAAACCATTGCGATGATTTTTCCGCAAAAATTGGCTACGATAGTTCATCACTAAATAATAATTTTAACACAAAATTTAAACATAAATATGCCGAAAATGAACACTTTCTTGAGAAAGGAAATTACATTTTGAAGTGCTATAAGTACATACTATAAAGAAGACATGCCAGACTTCAAAGAATAAAAAATATTAAATTGTCGTTACTTAACAATAAAAATAAAGCTGAATGCAATAGCAAGCAATATGAGGAAAAAAGAAAACTAGAAGAAATATAATTTCCGTGATATGGTTTGAGTCTGTCAACGTTCAGTTTGCTTCTGGGACCACGGCTGGTGTTAGTCCTGTCGTGCTATGGACTGCTGATCTATAGGCCTTCAAAAATAGTGGTAGGTGTTGGTCCCAATCTTTCTGATGTTCATCTATGACCTTCGGCAAATGTTCTTCAATGGTCTTGTTAAACCATGCCATCTGACTGTGGATGTAAGGCTGTAGTCCGTGTTTTATGGATGTTGGGTAAATCACAGACTTTCTGGAAAACCTTGGATTCGTGCAGGTCTGAGTGCAGCTCTAACGGAACACCAAATCTGCTGAATAGGTTATTCATGAGGCCTTCTGCTATGGTCACAGCTTCTTGGGATCGCAAATACTTCAGGCCATTTACTGAAGTAGTCAATTGCCACTAAAATGTACTTGTTACCATTATTTGTTTCTGGAAAAAGGCCAGCTACGTCAATGGCGATACGTTCAAACGGTAGGCCCACATTATACCATTTCATTTTTCCCCTGGTTCTTGTTTTGGGTCTTTGGCTGGCGGCACAGGTTGAACACTGCAGACACCAGGATTGTCGCGAATCTTGTCAATCGTTTTGTTCACTCAGAGATTAGCACCAGACTTTCCATTATGGACTTCTCCCAGGACTTCCCATACCCTCTTCCTTAGTACCACTAACTGCGTCTTCACTACTTTTCCATCGGCGCTTTTCCAGGCTCGTTTAAGACGTCCATTTTCAACTACCAGGGAGTTCCACTGAGCCCACAGAGCTTGAAAATTAAATCCCTTAGTTGAAATATCTCTCTAGCTTGATCTTGGTTGACGTTCTTCTTTAACTTTTTGCAGTAGTGCTATTTCACTATCCTCAAGCTGATCTTTTTTAGTCGCTCTGTGGTCCACTGCTGATCAACCTTAATCTTGATTTGCCTATGTTGGGGTTTGGAACCTTCAACAAAATGCACTAAAACGGAGTTTTATTCACAATACCGAAACAGAATTATTGCACTCGACGCGCGTTTCACTATCCATGTTAGCATCATCTGGAGATGATTAAAACTAAATTTAAAACTCTACCTAACTCGCTTTTATACTAAATGTTTGCTTAATCAAGCGGAACCAAAGGAACCAATCCTGGAATCCCACTAGTCACGCTCGATCAACCAATACAATGGACTATATGGAATAGACCCTCTATCTCTATTTAAACTATTCTTACATTTAATAATTTCCATACTTTCATATGCGTCTAATAATCTCCTATCAGTTATCTTATGAACTAATTTTGAATTTTTAATTGTTATTCTATGCTTATTATCAAAAGCATGCTCGGCAACACTTTATTGATTTTTCTGTTCTACCATACTTTAAATGAGCTATGTGATCCTTGATTCTCGTTTGTATAGATCTTCTAGTTTGCCCAACATATTTTTGGTTACAATTCATGCATCCAATTTCATATACTCCACAGTCCACTTCTTTCTAATATTTTAATTTTGTCCTTTGGATCACCTAATAATTTCTTAATGTTAAACTGAGTTTGGTATACTAATTTTAAACATACTTCCTTAAAGACATTTTGGAGTCCTCTGGTATACTGAGGATTATATGGTATCGAGACATATTTTGTATTTTCATCCTGATTGACGAAAGAAGTGGAATCACGAATGGTCTTTCTAAACAAATGCCTATTAATTATTTATTTACTAAGTTATTATTGAAACCATTTACTTTCGCTGTATTCTTAATTGTCTCCTTTTCATTATTTATTTATTTATTTACTTCTTCAAGCCATACATTCGAATATCGACAAGGCGCCGTCAACTTAATAAAACTTACACTTAAAATTACAATTACAGAAAAATACAATCTACAATAAAGATTACAATATACAAAACAAAATAAATCACAATGTCGCAACACACAAACCAATACAATGATAAAGATTAGAAATCAAATGAGTAGAGGCAACCTTCCTTAAGATCTTTTATAACATGTTTAAATCTGTTAAAGTTTGTTATATTTATTATTTCTGATGGTAGCTTCAAAAATGCTCTAATGGCTCTATATCGTGGTCCTCTCTCGAAAAACGTTGTTCGATGTTCAGGTATGTAAGGCAATTCTCCGCTCTAGTACCAACCGATACATCACCCCTACGGTTCCTGTTGGTCAGAAATAGATCAGGATGTTTCTTCACAAACAAAACCAGTGCAAGAAAATAAAGGGAAGGTGCTGTTAAAAATCCAAGTTGCGTAAAATATGCCCTACAAGATTGACGGTAAAGCAATTTCAACATGCAGCGAATTATTCGTTTCTGGACAATGAAGATTTTTTTTGCTCCTGAAGATGATCCCCAAAACATGATTCCATATGAGATTATAGACTGTACGTATGAGAAATAAAATATACGTAGATTTTTAATGGATACTTGATCTCCTATAGAGCCAATCGCCATGCATACGCTATTCAATTTAGATCGCAGGCATCCAATGTGAGCCTCCCAAGACAATCCGCTGTCCACATAAACCCCCAGAAATTTCTCCCTCTCGACAATAGGTACAGACCTATGATGCAGACCAACATACAGGGATGCGCTCCTGCTCCCGCCAATAATAAACTCCATGAGACCAGTTTTCTGTATGTTTAAGATAAAGTTGTTGGCCTGGCACCAATCAGACATGTGTCCGGCGGCCACAGTGCCAAGCTGAGACAGTTCGCCTCGGGAACCAGCAGACAAAATGACTGATGTATCATCCGCAAATTGACTAATCGCCCCAGGACACTGATCCCCGGACAAGTCATTGACATAAAGCAGGAACAGAAGCGGACCCAATATTGATCCCTGGGGCACCCCCTGAGACACCCTCACAAGCGAAGATACACGCGGTCCAGCATCTCCCTCAACACACACACACTGACTCCTATCAGACAAATACGATTTCAATAGTGAGGCACCCACTCCCCTCACACCACACACCTCCAACTTGCCCAGGAGTCTGGGATGGTTTAAAGTATCGAATGCCCTTGAGAGATCAAAAAATAATCCTACCGTTATCCTTTTTTTATCTAGCTGATGAAAGATATGGTCGATAATATTAAAAATTGCTGCGTCCGTAGATTTCCCGGACCTAAATCCAAATTGATGTGGAACCAACATCTTGTTTTGTTGCATAATTGTTATGAGTCGGTTATAGATTGCTCTCTCCAGAACCTTCGACACTGATGGCAATAAAGATACCGGTCTGTAATTGTCGATGTTGCCCCTGCTCCCTTTTTTAAAAACTGGGATCACCTTGGCTTTTTTCAAAGAACCGGGAAAAACACCCGTTAGGAAACATGTATTAATTATGCCAGTCAAGGGTTCAGCAACCAAATCAGCAACCTTCCTAAACAGAAACACTGGGACTCCATCTAAGCCAGCCGACCGCTTATTAGGTAGACGCCTTATAATGTCAGAGACCTCACAAACATCAACAGGTGTAAGAAAAAATGTTAAACAATTCTGCAACCAAATCAGGTTCTTCGACTATTCCCTTAGATGTTTCAAGCCTGATGTATAAGTTTTGATGCATCTTATTCGTAAGTTCATTAAAAATCCCCCAAATATCCCCAACCTTATTCCGAGAAAGTTGAATTATATCATTGTGGTGATTCTTTGTAGAACTGTTTTATTCATTTGAACAATACTTCAGGTAATATTTGAGTTCTGTATTCACCTTTAGAGAGATTATGTAAGATCGTTACGTTACATAGCTTATGTTCTTATTAACTACGTACATTAATTATTACTTAAGATTCTCGCTATGATTATCGCTGCTTATACTAATTAATACGGATTGTCCCTCAGTCTTCTAATCACCTATATATATCGAGTTGATGTAGGTTCAAGACTTGTATATATTATTATAATAACAGCAAGGATGACTGAACCTTGACGACGGTTCAGTCATCCTTGCTGTCTGCGTTTGGTAGCACGTTCGTTGAATTGAAACAATAATATTACGTGTACCAGGTAATATAAATAACCTTCGCTTAAACCTCGAACCGGACGGATTACCTTCACTGATCTAATTTCTGAAATACGGAGTGTTTTCTTGATACCCTACACCTCCCCTCTTTTGGGAATGTTCCTTATTTTTGTTGTGGCAAAAATGAGGACATTCGAGTAAACCAAATTGTACATATTTCTAAAAAAAAAAACATAAGCTATACAATATTATTACTTATAATAAAATGTTAAAATAATTGTTCTTTCCAAACAAAATACTAATATTTAGAATTGTAACTTTCGGTTTTTTTTTTCACTTGACTGGGCAAGGGTTTTTTTCTTTTAATATGCAAAAAATTTTCATTACCTAAGTTACAACTGCGGTTGTTTTTTTTTGCTTGGCTGGCCAGCCCAAATGCAAAGAATAATTAAAAATCTAATAAATATTTACATAAAAGGTAGAAAAATATATACATGAAAAAAAATATATATACATTAAAGTAGAAGGAAAGTTACGTTATGCCTTCTACCTATGTTAAATAGAATGTACATTGGGTTATATGTTATTCTAATGCACTGCACTCGCGTAAGTGTTCTTCGGCACTGCTTAAAATTAATTTACAAAAATAATTGAATAAAAGTATGGAAATTGAGTTTACAGATTTGCAAACGGTTGGATTCTATTTTTATGTACAGTTTGCTTTTTTCCCGTTGCGTCTTGTATTGTGCAATTTACTCCCTCTATATTCGTTATGGAGAAACCTTTGTACCAAGGATCAAATTTTGTTCGGTTCTCGTTGTTTAATACAACTAGATCACCTAGTTTAAGCTGTAATTGATTAGCTTTTTTATCGTAGGTCAGTTTCCGCAACTCTTTAGCTTTTGCAATATACTGCTGAGCGCGAATATTTGTCGCTTGTATCAGGTGTCGAACTTCCTGATAATAAGCGTCTGTATCGTATACAGGGTCAACTTTGTCTCCTAACAGATTCTCAAGCAATTCCGCTTTTCGTGCGAAAACTAGTTCAAATGGAGTATAATTGTGATATGCACTGGGCGTAGTGGTATAGCAGAAACTGTAGTATTCGATTAGTTCGTCTCAGTCGGTTTTTGCTTCGTTAATATACATATGTACATATTCATTAAGGACTTCACATCCTCCAATGGTTTGACTATGATATGCTGTCGAAAATTTGTGATTTATGTTTAATAATTTTGTCAATTGTTGCAATACCTCATTCCTGTACTCTGTACCCATATCCGTTCTAATTTCTCTCATTGGTCCATATGTAAGTATGAATTCGTCCATTATTGCTTTTGCAATTGTCTTTGCTTCTTTATTTGGTACTGGTACTATTTTTACGTATTTTGTTAACTCGCATTGGATCGTAACTGCGTATTGGTTGTTTTGGAATGTTTTCTGGAACGGGCCAATCGTATCAATGCATACGATGTCGAAAGCTCTCTGTGGAGTAGGTGTAATAATCATGGGTTCCACATGAGTTACTTTCTTTTTATTTAATTGGCATTTAACACAATTTCTTACGTAGTTCGCTACGTCTTTTGACATTCGTTTCCAACGATATTTGGTTCTTAATTTTTTAAGAAGTTTCTTTTGTCCACAATGTCCTCCCGTAAGTGCATCATCGTGAAATTGTCTAATTAAGTTTGTTTTCTCGTCGCGACTCGAGATAACAATTGGATCCTTATATAAGATAATATTTAAATTCTTCAATATTTTATTCCCTATTTCTTTTAATTTATTTATTGTGCACATTTTAAATATTTGGTCATTTGCTTTTAGCTTAACCTTATAAATATCATGATCGCCAGCCATTAATTCGAGCTTAGACAGTATTGTCGCTAGCGACATATTGCCATTAGTGATCATAATTTTATTTTCGTAATTTTCGGCGTTTGGTCGACTTTTTGTCCTCAAGGCTATCCTAAGATAGATCAAATTCAAATTCAAAATATTCAAATTCAAAATACTTTTATTTGGCACTGTGTACAATAAACTTTACTTACTATTAGTATAAAAAAAAATAAAAATAAGAGTACAACAATGACAAAAAGGATCATTCCGCGATTATGCAAACCGATTACACTGGCTCCATAAATGAAGGCCAGTGTGGAATAAACCTGAACTTAAAACTAACTTACATTAAGTAATAACTTATACTACTAATAAATGCTAAAGTAGAATGTGAAGTATACGATCCATAATGTAATTGGAGAGCGCAATACATGGAAAACAGAGACATTAGGAAATGAAACCGAAAATTCGACCAAGAAATTACTTAGTAAAAAAAGCAAAAACATAGTACAACAAGTACAGAACAACCGAACACATTATATATCAATTCATCATAATTAACAATTTCATTAAGGTCATTGGAAAAGTAGCATTCAAGCATTAGTTTGTGAATCCATTAAATAGGTTTTAATATATGCTCTAAAAACATTAGTTTCTGCAACTTTCATGTTGTTAGGTATATTATTCCATAACGATGTGGCGACAAAAAGAAAAGACTTTCGATAATTTGTCGTTCTATGAGGTGGTATTTGAAAAATATTATTATTTCTAGTGTTATGGCTATGTGTAAAGGGAATAAAAAGTTCTCTTAAGTATGGTGGTTGGCCACTTTTCATTAGCCTATGTATAAGTAAATACATGTGATATTTGCGCCTATTTTTCATACTAAGTATGTTGTTATCGTTTAAAAATGGTGTAATGTGGCTTCGAAAAGGAATATTATAGGAGAATCTCATACATGAGTTTTGTACTTTTTGTATTTTTCGACTGGTATTAGCGGAAAGTGAATCACCATATACCGAATCTGCATAGTCAAACAGGGACAAAATAAGAGAATTACATAGCAAATATTTTGTCTTTGGTATAATGAATTGCTTTAGTTTATACAGGTTATGAAGTCTTGCATATGCCGATCTAACCTTCACAGATATATGAGTCTCAAACAGAAGTGAACTATCAAATATAACACCCAAACTCTTTGCCTCTTCCTTGACAGAAATCAAATTATTATCCAACGTGACTGAAAAGTTGTCCAACAAGTGGTTTCTCGTTTGTGAGTTAGAGCTAAAAATAATGATTTGCGTCTTTGAGGAATTTAGTTGGAGGTTGTGATCCCTTGCATAAAGTGAAATGTTCCTTAAATCTAAATTAAGTTGGTCTTGACTAGTAATTAAGTTATCAGTTCTTATTGGCAAATATATTTGGGTGTCATCCGCATATTGCTGCAAAGTTGAGTGACCTACACTCTCTCTCATGTCGGCAACATACAATGAAAACAACAACGGAGAGACTACGGATCCCTGTGGAACTACCATGTTGATATCCACAAGATCCCCCTGACTACATTGATCCCCCTTTACAACTCTCACCTGGCACCGTCTCTGTTGAAAAAAACTATCAAAAAATCTTATTGTCAACCGAGAAAACCCATAAAAAGAAAGTTTAGCTGGTAAGAGTTCATGATCGACCGTATCAAACGCACTGCTGAAGTCTAAAAGCGAGAGTCCTGTAGATGATTTGCAATCCTCGTTATACCTTATGTTATTGAGAATATTTATGAGACATGTAGAGGTGCTGTAGTTCTTTCTAAATCCCGACTGAGAGTTTGGAATTAAGTTTGAAGTTTCTGCATAGGTTGATATTACTTCGTAGAGGTGTTTTTCGATAATTTTGGACACAGTCGGTAGTATACTGATAGGTCTTAGATCTTTGTATTCGAGCGGATTGTTATTTTTAGGAATCGGTTTAATTATGGCATTTTTCCAAATTGACGGATAAACTCCCTCTAATATGCACGAGTTAATTATATTGGTAAGAGAACCAATGCAGTAAGGCAGACAGAGCTCTAAATCTTTTATAGAGATTCCGTCAATCCCTGCAGCCTTTGTTCTTATTTTCTTTACGATATCTAAAATCCCTTGTCTAGTTATTAAATTAAACCAGAAAGCTGTAGTTACATTATTGTGTATATGATTTTTATAAAACGAGATTTTTTCTTTAGATGTTGTCCTAGTGGAAATATTGCCCTTGTAAAAATGATTGCCAATTTCTGATGCATTTGATAAATGTAACGGGAGCTCCTTATTAGAGTTGCTCTTTGCCAAATTCAGTTTCCTTGCTTTATGCCAAAAATCCCGGTGTTTTTCAGTCATCTCTCTAAAATACGCAATTTTTTCCCTTATTATAGCATGTTTTGTGAAGTTTCGGAGTTCGCGATAGTATTGGTGCTTAGGTTCCGTTCTATTCTTTTTATAATTTCGGTGAGCTTTATCTCTAAGTTTTATTAAAAGTTTGATGTTATCAGTTATCCATGGGGTAAATGGCCTTTCTTTAATTTTGATATTTTGCCGAGGTGCGTGTTTATTAATTAGTGTAAGTATATTTGAATTAAAAATGTCTAATTTATCATTTATATCCTGTTTGTAGTAAATTCCTTCCCAACCCATTTGTAATGCATCATGTTCAAAGGCAGGTAAATCTATTTGGCGATATTTTCGAACCCATATATTTTCGGTATATAATTTGGCACTAGGCAAGTTGAACGAAACGTATATTAGATTGTGATCACTGATAGCACTTGAAATTTCAATAGAGTCTTCACTTAAAACTAAATCTTCTAAATTAGATATAGCAAGGTCTATTAGAGCGTTAGACGTATCAGTGGTTCGTGTAGGACAAGAAATATGTTGTTTGAGGCTAAAATTATGAATAGTTTGTTCTAGTTCTAATTTATTTTTGGAGTTCTGCAAAAAATCAATATTTAGATCCCCAAGAACAAAAATGTTATGATAAGATGGACAGTTAACTATGAGAAAATCTTCCAATTTATCAAGAAATGATTCGACATTTGTAGAAGGCGGACGGTAAATACAGCAAATGAGACTTTTCTTCGAATTCAGCACACACTCAATATTAAGGAATTCAAATAGATTATTTTTGTGAAAATTATTACCGACTTGTTCAAAATTAATGGTTTTTTTTATATACATTATAGTTGGGCTTAACGTCGAATTTCACCATAGGTAATTTAATTGTACTGACATTATCTAGGGTTTCTAAAATTTTTGGTTCTGGAATGTCGGTCTTGTGTTTTTCAATGGTTTTTGTTTCTTTTTTATTGTCTTTCCTTGACATTGCTCTTGTTATTACTAATACTTGTACGGACTTGGCTATTTCTTTTAGTTCGTCCACGGTGATTCTAGACAAGGCGTCAGCTCCCACATTGTCTTTCCCTTTTATGTAGTCTACCTTAAAGTCAAATTCTTCCAAATCGAGTCTCATTCTGGTCAATTTTGACGATGGATTTTTCATTGCAAATAAGTAAACAAGTGGTTTGTGGTCAGACTTGACTAAGAATGTTTTCCCGTATAAGTAAGCTCTAAAATGATTTATTGCCCAATGTATAGCGGCTAGTTCTTTCTCTATTGTTGCTTTATTTGCTTCTCCCTTCGTAAATGCTCTAGAGGCGTATACAATGGGTAGATCTTTTCCCTCGAAGTTCTGTGATAGAACTGCTCCACATGCCTCTTTTGACGCATCCGTAGTCAAAATAAATTCTTTCCTAAAATCGGGGCACTGTAGAATTTTTGGGTCTATTAGAGCGGCTTTTAAGGTGTCAAACGCATTTTAGCACTGCTGTGTCAAGTTAAAGTGAACATTTTTCTTTGTAAGCATATTTAATGGCCTTGCGATGTGTGCGAAGTCGGGGATGAATCTACGATAGTAGTTACAAAATGCGATAAAACGATTCGCTTCGTCGGCACTCTTCGGGGTTGGATATTTGTTTACTATGTCATATTTAGAGTCGTCTGGTAGAATGCCTGCGCTGGTAATTTTGTGTCCTAAATATGTTACTTCGTTTTGAAAGAATGTACATTTTTCTGGATTTAGTTTTAAGTTGTGTTTCCTGCATGTCTCGAAAACGCTTTTTAAATTTTTAAGGTGGTGGTTTTTTGAACAACCTATTACTATGATGTCGTCCATGTACAGAAAAGCTTTTTCGGGTGTGATGCCTGCGAATGCGATGTTCATCATTCTCTGAAAGCTATTAGGGCTAACCTTTAAACCGAATGGTAGTCTGGTGAATCTGTAAATTCCTATATCCGTGCTGAAATCCGTGCTGCATCTCTTGATTTTTCTTCCAGTGGAATCTGATGAAAACCTGCTTTCAGATCAAGGGTTGAAAAAAATTTGGCTCTTCCTAGTTGATCCAATATATCATCTATTCTAGGTAAAGGAAATTTATCAGCCACTAGTTTATTTTGATTTATCACCCTAAAATCTACGCAAAGTCTCCATGCTTTCTTTCCGATTAGCGATTTCTTAGGAACTAGTAATATCGGGCTGTTGTATTCTGCTGTTGATGGTTCAATAATTTTGTCTTTCAGCATTTTTTGCACTTGATTGTTTATTTTGTCTTTTTGAGCATACGGTATTCTATAGTTCTTGATGTACAGGGTGGCTCGAATTCGTGTCTATGTATGGGGAACTCGAAAACCGTGAGAGATACAGTGTCGGTCAAATTAAGGCAAAATTGCGCAATTAGGTGCCTAACAATATGCCGTTTAGAAAGTTTTAAAATTCCGAGTATTTCCGGAGATATCCGGAAAAAACCGAAATTTTGAAAAATCGTTTTATTTTTTTCCTGTGCTTATTTAAAAACGGATTTCAAATTGAATTGCACTTTTGCATTGCCACTTTTTCCGCTCTATCCAATGATGTTATGCAGTTTGAAATCCGACGTTTCGTCTTCAAGGGATCATCATCAACTTTCTTTTTTTAAATACGAACTTTAATTTTTTTTATCGTTTTTCAGATGGTATTGGCGTTATTAATATGAGTATGTGTTTTTATTTTTTTTATTTCTTTTTTTTTTAATTTTTCTTATTATTTTTTTTAATTTATATATTTTGCTTTGGCGTAATTTTAAATAATTTAAGGTAGGTACTTTTGAAATTTTTATATTCTTTAAAAACATTTTATTTTGGTTTTTGTATTAAGTGGAAAATTGGAGCCCGTATTAAAAATAAAAAATAGTAAAATTATTTTTTTCGAGAATATGACCATGAACTATTAGTCAAACAAGTTGCTTAGTGCAAAGATGAAATATTTTCAACTTTTAACCAATTAAATTTTTTTTAATAGAGAACATAAACAATTTATATTCATACTGCGTGATACTATAGGTACTTTGATGGAAAAACACACCTATTGGAATTTTGCTTATAAATAATTAAAAAAATAATAATTTATAGGCAAAATTCCAATAGGTGTGTTTTTCC
>MU184252.1:86622-153305 GCA_016904865.1 Pissodes strobi | reverse complement strand
AGCAAAGGCAGATACGATATTATGAGGCCCATGGACGGGCTTATTTGAGTAGTTCATGGTGGCTGGGATGCGGGACTGAGCCTTTTTACTTTGAACGAAAGACCAAAAATTGGAGGGGTTGTTGTTTATATTTCGCTCAGCAGTCCCAATGAAGTCCTTATAGTCCCTCTGAGTTAGTGATTTAATTAGCCTACGCAAAGAACTATACTTTGTCTGGTAGAAGGCAGAGTCGCGCGTCTGAAGTTGACGACGCACTCTTTCCTTCCTGAAGATGTTGTCAATCAATTCTCTTGAAAACCAAGACGGAAAACGCCTTCTTCTAGGTTGCTTAAGAGGTGTACAGGCAGCAAAGCTATTATTAAGAATCTCATAGAAAGACTGACATGCGCTGACAACATCAGGAGATTCAAGAACGCGAGACCAGTCAGTGTGCAATAACGATGCATACAACCTGGTATAATCAGCTTTACGAAAGTATTTAATAATAACAGAATTAACTCTATTACTATATATCACCATAAAATATTTTATTCATATTAATTAGACTATAAAAGGAAAAATAAAAACATAAACTGAGTAAAAACAAATCAAACAATTTCCCTAATTTGATGCCTAAACTGAGATAAGGTAATGCCCAAAATTTCAACACTGCTAGAATTTAAGAATCTCGAAAGTCCTCACAATGGGAGAGTGAGCTGCATAGTTAGTGTTATGAAAAGGCAGAGAAAATATGCGATTTTGTCTTAGGTTTCTAAGTGGAACATTAAAGAAAATCGTGCTCAGAAGTTCAGGACAAATTACATAACCATTAATCAGCTTGAATACAAAAATGAAATCAGATTGTAAGCGTCGTTGTTTTAGAGTTTTTAGGTTTAGCATCACTAAAGCATCATCATATATATGATTATCAGGAATTCTCATATTTAATTTAAACAAACAAAATCTGATAAACTTGTTCTGAACACGCTCCAAGGCTAAGCAGCTATTCATGTAAAATGGTGACCAAATCATTGAACCATAATCAAGCAGTGATACCACAAGTGAAATATAAACTCTTTTACAAGTCTCCAAGGAGAACTCTTTGCACTTGCGAAGTACAAAGCCTGGATGACTTCATGATGATATTATTAATGTGTGTATTAAAAGTTAATTGTTCATCAAACCATATCCCAAGGTCCTTAACTGTGCTGCAGTATTGAATATCATGGCCATGAACAGCAATAAGCTGACTAAATCCTCTTCTTTCCCTTGCAGAAACTTATAAGATTACACTTGTTAATATTTAAAAATAGATTGTTATTAATACACCACTCATTTAATTTATTTAAGTCTTGCTGCATCCTAGCCTGGTCTAGAGTGGATGAAATTTGTCTATAAAATTTCACATCATCAGCAAACATCAAAAAGTGACTATTTTCAAAACAGGTGGCAATATCATTTACAAAGATATTAAATAGCAATGGAGAACAGTGGCCACCCTGTGGAACCCCAGAGCAGACATCAATATTACCCGACCTTGCATTACCTATGCGAACCTGCTGGGTCCTTCCAGATAAGAAATCAGCAAACAATGCCACTAATATCTCAGAGAATCCAAACACTGCCAGCTTTCCTAGCAATATGCTGTGATTAACTCTGTCGAAAGCCTTGTAGAAGTCAGTGTAGATGACATCCACCTGACACTCCTTCCCCAAGGCACTCAACAAACCCTGCTGAAATATCAGCAAATTTGTCAATGTTGATTTTCCAGACGTGAACCCGTGTTGCTCCCCAACCAATAACTCCTTACAATGAAAATACAGCTGATCATAAATAAGACCATCCAAAAGCTTTGGGAATGCAGATTGTATACTCACGCTTCTATAATTCTCAATTTTACAATTATTACCAGCTTTAAATATTGGTACCACAAAACTGTGCTTCCAGAGAGTTGGAAAAACTGCTGTATCTAAAGATCTTTTAAATATAATAAAATGGGGGTAGGAACGAGTACATACCCATTTTGACAAAAAATAATTGGGGACACCATCAGGACCAGAACTCAGCTTGGGCTTTAACTCGAAAATTTTATCAAACATTAATTCAAGTGACAAATTTATATTCGGAATGGTTGCACCATTTGCCCCAGTCTGATCATGAGCATAAATATTATTCGGGTTATTGCGATCATATACAGTTGAAAAAAATTGAGCAAAACCCTCAGCAATCTCTTCACATCCTAAAAATTCATTGCCATTATAATTCATCAAATTAGGTATTTTATTTATGATTCTGTCATTGTTCAAATTATACCAAATACTTCTAGGATCAGTATAAAGCTGCTGATCTATCTTTAAAAGGTGATTTTGATAACAAATATCACTCAGTATTTTACATCTTGCCCTAAGATCAGAAAAATGTAAATAGTCAGCCGCTAGATTACTGCTCCTATAACTCTTATGAGCCCTCTTCTTCAACATAACCAATGATCTCAATTCAGCCGAAAATCATGAAGGAAACTATTAAGTAAAACTTTTCACAATAGTCTAACTTTTCTTTATATATATAAGTGACAACTTTTTGTAAAAAATATTTGGTTTTAAGTTTAGGTAACACTAGACCATAGTAGCCGAGGGTTATATATCTGCTTTTCAATAGGTCAGAATGTATTTATTTCGAGACACACTCACCATGGAATAACATGTTCATGAAGTCCATGTGAAGCAAAGTTACAGTCCCAAATTTAAATGCCCTATATATACACTGTGACTCAATATAAATGTTGATAACACCTAGTTAGCTAGATATTGGTGTTTTAGATAAGTCCAGAAGAGTTTGCCTTGGTGTATGACCGATCAAAAATGGCATTTCCTGATGCACCGATTGTGTGGCTAAAGGAACTGACACAGTTTTTAAACCAAAAAATACCTCTGGAGATTCAAGATCCTGTTTTTTCAAGCAAACCATCAGGGTATCCTTTAAATGTGGTGAGTACAAACAAGAATATACAACAGCATTATTATGCTATACCATATTAATAAATGTTATATTTATATCAATTTGAGTTTTTAGTAAAAGAATGGGCCAAAGTCGTTAGTTTTCATTTTACAGAGCTTCCTAGTTACTTTTTATATATCACACTTATTCAGTGATGTGAACTGGTAAATTACCGATAAATTACCGTGGTAATTTACTGTAATTTACCGTAAATTACCAGAAATTGATTACCGTAATTTACTGATAATTTACATAGAATATTACTGGTTCTCGTGCTAAATAATTAACGTTATTTACCGTAATTTACCGTTATTTACTGTATTTTGTTGTAATGTACAGATCCCCTATAATGTCGCCCCCTTTAACTTTTTTATTTTAAGTGTCCTGAAAAAATTAAAATTAATAGATAGTTAAAAATCTTTTTTTCTGCGTGTAAAAAATATTGGAAAAATTATCAGTATACAGGGAAAAACAAAAAGTTAATTTTTTTTTCAATGGATCATCCAATATATGAATTTATTTTTCGATTCCTCGTAAAATTCTAAGCATACTTATTTTATGTATGATGTTATACCTCTAGAGTTAGTAGTTTCACAGCTATAAACAGTTGAAAATCGGTACTTTGGCTAATTTTCACGTTGGTAGCAAGAAGATCATTAGAGATGGAGTAAAATGAATTTCACATTTCCATCTTCCTCTTCAGGAACTGAAAGGAACTGGCAGGCGCTACCATGGGTACCAAATCTGGTACCTCGGTAGGTAAGATAGGTAAGATAGGAATGTGAAATTCATTTTACTTCATTTTTAATGGCCTTCTTGCTACCAAGGTGTAAAGTAGCCAAAGTGTCGATTTTCAACCGTTTATAGCTGTGAAATTACTGACTCTAGAGGTATAACATCATACATAAATGATGCTTAGAATTTTACGAGGAATCGAAAAATAAATTCATATATAGGGTGTCTACAAAAAGATGGCGGATGTGTATGTGTGTGTTGCTTGTGGTCGTAGTGTAAAGCGTAATCAAACATCAATTGAATGCTCTTTGTGTTGCTCATGGTTGCATAAGGGTTGTGCGGGAATTTCTGAATACGAGTTCAATAAAATTACTGCTCAAGTAAAAAAATGTAAGTCTCACGAATGGTCTTGCAGAATTTGTAAACAAAGTGAGGTTAGGCGGCTATCGATGGGAGTTGAAAATCGGTCCAGTGCCGCTGAACGGACATCTACATCATCTCAGCCGGTTCCGGCAGCCAGTGTTGCCAATAGTAAGTCGTTAAGACCCCGATGTGCAGATAGTGAAAAAACCGACCTAATAACCGGAGATGCGATACCGGTGCCTTCGATCGATGAAAGCGAGGTTAAAAATAGGATATCTGGACTTTTAAACAAAACTAATGTTTCCAATAAAGACTTAATCGTTGTAGTGTCCCAAATTTTGGGCCTTCTGGTTGATCAGAGGGCCCAAATGCAGGAAATTCTTCAGGAAATAAAAAAAACTCAGAATGGCGAAATCAATCAATTGAAAAATGAGATTGCAGAGTTGCGCTCTTTTGTCAATGAGATCGTGGGCGCAGGTGATAAAAATGTTCAGGGCTCCCAAATTCCGACACGGGTGGACGGATCGGAGGGTGGTGTAAATGTTGACATATTCTCTGAGATTGAGGATAGAAAGTTGAGGTCAAGAAATATTATTATCCACAACATGGATGAAAGCTGCTCTAATGATTTACATGTCAGAATCCAACATGATAAGCAATGCCTAGGGGATATCTTTCGCACCCTTGAAACTGCCGAGCCAACTGATATCAAAATTGTTAGGCTCGGTGGTAAGCAAGCAAAAAGACCTAGAGCTGTGAAGGTTATTTTTGCGGATGCCAACATGGTTGGGGAATGTTTGAGGAAGAAGAGTAAACTTAGAGATTCGAACATTAATGTCAGTGCGGACCTCACCCCGATGCAAAGAAAGCAATTCAGAAACCTTTATAATGAGGTTAAGCTTCGTAAAGAAAATGGCGAAAGTAATATTATAATTCGGTATAAAAATGGTACGCCCTTTATTGCCTATAATAATCCTAAGCTTGACCATGAACATGGGGGTGTTACGGAGAATGTGCCAAAAAACGGCAACGCCTTAGACCTAACCAACTGAATTGTTTTTTCCAAAATGTTGGGGGAATGAAATCAAAAATTAATGAATTTTCCAGAAGTGCAGTGAGTTCTGTCTATGATGTGATTGTGTTGCTGGAGACATGGCTCCATAGTGACATTTGTGATGCTGAGCTATTGCTTTCTGGCTATAACATTTTTCGAACTGACCGCTGCAGCTTCAACAGCTCAAAATCTATTGGCGGAGGTGTTTTGATTGCAGTAAGTAAAAACCTCAGGTCTATGTGTTTGAAGGGGCCATATAACGATGTTGAACAGGTATTTGTTATGGTAGGGTGCGGTTTGTCAGGGATTATTTTCGGTGCAGTTTATCTGCCCCCTCTTTCACCCTTGGAAAAATATCTACACCATGCAGAGAGTGCAGTTGCTTTGGCTGAGGAAAATGGTGATGCTCAGTTAGTCCTGATGGGGGACTATAACTTGCCTGAGGCAACCTGGTGCAGAGTTGATGGTAATGTTGGAGTTCGGTGTCCTCGGGTGAGCCATGCTAATGCGCTATGCAATGTGTTTGCTATCCTCAGCCTCGTGCAGATTAATGGCATACCTAACTCCAATGGTGTGTTCCTTGACTTGGTGTTCTCGGATCGAGTGGATGTGAGAGTTGAAGTTGCTGCTGATCTTCTCCTGCCTGTATCGGCTCATCATGCAGCATATAATGTTGTTGTGCTGCTTTGGAGTTTGATGTTTACTATTATGACTTTAGAAACTGTAATTATGAACTCCTGAATGATCTTTTGGCCGCTGTTGACTGGGAGGCCACATTGGAGTCTAATGACATTGATTTAGCAACTGAGAATTTTTACTCTACATTGTATGACTTTATCAATGTGTGTACACCAATAAAACGCTTTAAAAGCTCTAGTTTTCCGGTGTGGTTTTCCAGGGAACTTCAGGCTGTGGTTATCCAAAAAAGGATTGCCCATAGAAAGTATATGATGACAAAATCGCGGGATGATTACTTGTTATTTTCCAATTTAAGATCTAGATGTGGTAGGTTAAGGGAAATGTGCTATAATGATTACATTGTAAATATGGAACAGAGAATAAATGTTGATCCATCTTTGTTTTGGAGGCATGTTAGTAACTCTAAGCGGTTTGACAGCTATCCCGCCACTATGTTTTTAGAGGATAGGAATGGCAATTGTGGTGGGGAGGTTGTGAGTTTATTTGCTGATTATTTTTCGTCTGTGTATGCACATACCCCGTTGGCTATCCCAGATTATTACTCTAGAATCGGTGGTTACTCTAATATCAGAGAAATGTCTCTTAGTCTCGAGACGGTATTTAATGGCATTCTGTCACTCAAGTCAAGATTAACCAGTGGTCCTGATGGAGTTCCGTCATTTCTCCTGAAGGCCTGTATCTTCTCACTTAGCAAGCCCCTCTGGTTGCTATTTAATAACTCCTTAAGAACTGGTACTTTTCCAAATTTTTGGAAAAACTCATTTATCACTCCAATTTTTAAGTCTGGTGATCGTAGCAATATAGCTAATTATAGGGGGATTTGCATACAGTCTGCAATGCCAAAGCTGCTTGACTCACTTGTTACTGAATTTCTGGCATGGGAGTGTAGGGGTTTAATCTCTGAGGAACAGCACGGTTTTTTGGTGGGCCGCTCAACAGTGACGAATTTGATGACATTCCAGGATCATCTGCTGGATGCCTTTGGGAAAAGACTTCAGGTTGACAGTGTATACACTGATTTCACAAAGGCATTCGACAGGGTGGACCACTCTTTGCTGTTGGCTAAGATGGGTGCATTGGGTTTTGGTACTAGCATTTGTAGATGGTTTGGTAGCTTTCTAAGGGAGCGTGTTCAGTGTGTTAAAATTAATAATTTTGTTTCGAGGGAAATTGCTGTTACCTCGGGGGTTCCTCAGGGCTCCCATTGTGGGCCATTGTTATTCCTGCTGTTTGTTAATGACATTTCTCTTTTTATAAAAAAATCGAATTACCTAATGTTTGCTGATGATCTGAAAATATTTAGGGAAGTAAACTGTGTGAGAGATTGTGGTTTATTGCAGTCCGATATCAATAATGTGTTTGTGTGGTCTACTTTAAATGGACTGGAGTTGAACATTAAAAAGTGTTGCTGTATTACGTTTGCTAAAATAAGAGATCCTATTAGCTCTGATTATTTCATAAATGCTGAGGCGCTGCAGCGTGTCACCGAAGTTACGGATCTGGGTGTAGTGTTGGACTGTAAATTGCTTTTTAATAGTCATATAAATTTAATTGTTCGGAAGGCTGGTCGGAGCTTAGGTTTTATTGTCAGATTTGGCAGGGATTTCTCTTGTGATTTGTTAAAAAAATTATTTTGCGCATTTGTGCGTTCTTCGCTTGAATATGCTAGTCAGGTGTGGTCCCCTCGGTACACTGTCTATAATAATGAGATTGAAGCGATACAGAGAAGATTTCTGCGAGCTTGTGCATTTCGCTTAAGTATCCCTTTATTGTCAGGTCACACTAACTATAGTGAGACTATGTCACAGTTAAATTTAATTTCACTGGAAAGCAGGAGGCTTTGTGCTGATGTATGTTTTGTCTTTAGGCTAGTGAATGGTGCTATTGGTTCCAGTTATCTTCTTGGGCGCTTGAACTTCAGTACCGTTCACCGGACTAGAGCCACAAACTTATTCTATATTGAGCAGCAGGGGACCAATTATGGTTTGCATAGGCCTCTGGTGAGGATGCAAGATTTGTTTAATAGGTATAACTTGCCATTACATCTATCAGTTTCTTCTTTAAAAAAAAAGGCTATACAGAGTGTTATTCTTGATTCTTCTTCTTGTGTCTTGCATCCTCGTTGAGGGTAACTTTCTTTTTGTTTTTTTAATGTTATTTATAGATACTTTTTTTTTTAATATTATTTCAAATTTGTAATTTGATTGTAAAAATGGAGTTTTCCGTGGAAATAAATAAATAAATAAATAAATAGATCCATTGAAAAAAAATTACTTTTTGTTTTTCCCTGTATACTAATCAATATTTTTTATACGCAGAAAAAAAGTATTTTTCAGTACCTACATAACCATACTTTTAATTTTTTTGGGACACTAAAAATAAAAAAGTTAAAAGGGGGCGATATTATACGGGATCACCCTGTACCATGTTTGTCAGCAATATTAACAATATGCGTTCGGGAATTTACTGCCGGCTGCCGGTTATTAGCCGAACCGGGGATTTACTGTCGGCTGTCATTCATTGCCATTCATTTTGTGTTGCTTTCGTTTTAAAATTAAATAATATTTAAGGAAAAAACAATGTTTTATTCACAAACAAATGAAACAACTCTTTGTCCTACACCGATACTTACACACACCGTAATTTAATTCCCAAGTGGTAATTACATGAATATGACAAGTTATTTTTTTATACATGTACATGCTTCTTTGGTAAAATAGCAATTTTTATTTGTAAACTAGTTGGACGTTTCCAAAAGACAGTAATATACACAATTTACATTAATTTACGAATGGAAATCACTATTAGCTTACTTGCAGTTTACGGTAAATTACGGTAATTTATTGTTATTTACCAAAAATATATTACGGTTATTTACCACAGTAATTTACGGCACAAATTTATTACCAGCGTAAATAACCAAAAATATAAATTACGGTAATTTTACATCACTGCACTTATTTAATCTAAAATACTAACTAAACATGTCATGTCGCCAATTGAACTCCATAGACTCTACTAGAGGTGTAACGACGTGGGAAGTGTGATAATCTGATCTTAATACAAGTTGACCGACACCTTAAGAATGCTACATGGATCATTTTTCTAATTGACAGAAAACGTAATTATTTTCTTGCCAAGTTAACAATATTATAATTAGAAAAATTGCATTAATCCATTTTATCTTTTCTTACATCACAATATTTTATTATAATAATAATAATAATAATAATACTTCTTTATTTCAAATTAAAACATACAAAAGGTACATCTAAAATGAAATGACGTCATTAAAAGCAGATTACCACTGCTTATTAAAAAAGTCTTGCAGTGAATATGGCTCAGTCTCTATAAGTGTTTCTTTCAAAAATGTTTTCCACCTTGATTATACCATGCTATTAGTTAATTTTATACTATTTGGTAAGTTGTTGTAAAGCTTTATGCCCATATAATAAGGACTCTTTTCTGTAAGTGTTAGCCTATGGTTAGGATGTAATAAATTACAATTTCTATTGCTACGAACATTTCCAAACTTATCTCTATTTTTAATAACAAACATTAAACATTCAAATATGTAAAGTCCATATACCGTTAGTAGGTTTAATTTTTTAAATATCCCACGACATGACTCTAAAAAATTCATTCTGTTTATTACTCTTACATTTCTCTTTTGTATAACAGAGACTCTCTGCAGTTTCGAACTACTTCCCCAAAACAGAATGCCATACCTTAAGACCGACTCAAAATTTGCATGATATAATATCTTTAAGGTGTTCATATTCATATACCTAGAAACTACTTTAATTCCGTAACCTATTCTGTTCAACTTTAAACCTAAATTATTTATATGGTCATTCCATGATAAAAAATCTTCTATAGTTATACCTAAGAGTGTAGTGTTATTACTTATGGTACAGTTTTTTGGACACAACATAATATTTTCAGTTTTTTCAATTTGATTTTGTTTAGTTCTAAAGAGTATGAGATTTGTTTTATCGTCGTTTAGAATTAACTTATTTTGGTAAAACCAGTTGCTTGTGAGAAAAAAAAGCATTTTCTGCATTTGCCAAAAGATGTTTCATATTTGATCCAGACACAAGAAGGTTTGTGTCGTCAGCGTAATTAGTTATTGTAAAATCATTACTAATATAACTAAGATCATTTAGAAAAATTATGAACAGTATAGGTCCCAGAATACTTACTTCCCTGTGCTACTCTGTAAATATGATTTAATTTAATTTTTGTTATTATCATGAACCACTTCTCTGTATTCTTTCTGTGAGATATGATTTTATCCAGGTATATGCATTACCTCTTACACCATACTTATTTAATTTATACAATAATAAGTCCCTATCTATACAGTCATATGCCTTACTTAAATCTATAAACATTCCTAAAGATAGCTTTTTTTTCTTCAAACAAGTCTAAGATTGCCTTTGTGAATTGAAAAATAGCTGTTGTAGTTGATCTCCCTTTAAGAACCATGCTGTGATGTAGAAAATAACTGATTCATGGAACTAATCAAATGAGAACACATTACAAGCTCAAACATTTTAGAAAAACTAGGAAGCAGACTCATGGGTCTATAATTATTTAAATCATAAATAGAGCGTTTCTTATACAAGGGTATGCTAATTTTAGCTGGTTTGGATAAATACCAAATTTCGGAGAATTGTTAATTATATAATTAAGAACACAAACGGTTTCAGTAATTGATAGTTTCACAATACTAGTGGGTATTTGGTCATCTCCACTACTGTATATTTATTTTTTAGCTTATTCACCAAATCTAACAGTTCTCCATTAGTTACACGTTGCAGATACATTGATTGGTTATTATCTGGTATTTCACAATTAAACGGTGTTATTGGGTGATTATTCACCATTTCTGAAACTATACTAATTAGGTGATTATTAAAATAATTTACTAATTTTTGAGAGTTTTCACTAAAGTGAGAGTTATTTACTTTTGCTTTTCCATTTACTTCGTTGCAGATTGACCACAAACATTTATTTTTATTATCTGAATTTCTTACTTTTTTCTCATATAATTTTGTTTTTTCAAGTTTCAAAATACTTTCTTTTTATTTACATAAACCATTGTTTTGGGAATATTCTGATTAAAAATTCTTATATAAGTGTTATAAATGTATCCCACTGTAAATTAACATTATGTGTTTGGATTTGGTAGACATTTCCCCAATATAGCTCACTTAAACTTAATAAAAATTGACGTTTATTCTCTACGGTAAAAAATCTTTTATGAATAAAATAATTTTTGTTTTCAGTTAAGCTAAAAAATAAAATCTGTGCCATATGATCAGAAATATGCATTTCTACAATATCAGTATAGTAGTTGTCTTCAAGATTGGTAAAAATATTATCCAAACAGCTAACCGTATTTTTAGTAATACGAGTGTTTCCAAAAACAGTACCTCTAATATTATAAAAATTTAAAAGAGAAAACAGAAAAGTTCTTTTTATTTATTTATTTATTTATTTACGGGCACAGTGCCCATTACAAGAGTTTCAACAGTTTCCTTAACACTATAACTTAAATAAAAAATTAAATAAAAAGTCTCAAACTTAGTACCATTAAAACAAATGACATAGACTAAGATGGCTAAGTAGAAAGTATAGACCAGAAAATAAGGGTTGATATAGACTCTATAGGTAGGTAATTGATCACAGATTTCGTTTTATTTGGTTGACACTAGTATTGAAAATATCTAGTCTAATTTGATTGGCTGCCGCCATTGCACGATTTATTGCGTTATGCTGACCATAAAGTGTGTTATGAAATTCAAGTTTAAATGTGTTCACTGTTCTAAGGTCTCTGACAGGAACATTTATACAAACTGAAGCTAGCAATTCAGGTGAATAAATTTCGTTATTAACAAGTTTGTAAATAAAGAGCTGCTCATAGATTTTACGTCTAGTACTCAAAGTTTGGATATTAAGCACTTTTAAAATGTCATCATATACAAGCACATCCATAGGAATATTTAGCTTATAACCCATATATCTTCAGAATTTATGTTGAACTCGTTCTAATGAATTTATATGCACTGCATAATATGGAGACCACGCAATGCAGCTGAACTTTAGATGAGATCTTACTAAAGAAACATAGAGAGTCTTCAGCGCCAGTACATTGCGAAAGTCTTTAGTGTTTCTCTTTATGAATCCCAACATTTTTAAGGCTTTATTGCGGCAATGAGTAATGTGATCCACAAATGATAGTTTTGAGTCAAAAATAACACCAAGATCACGCATACTATCCACTGAATCTATAGTTGAGTTATGAAGATGGTAAACATTCGCTACAGGGTTTTTTTTCCTACTAAATTGCATGTACTTGCATTTTTTTATGCTTAACTTTAGGCAGTTATTATCACACCAACCTTCAAACATCCGTAGGTCATCCCGCACCTTCACTACATCATTTTCGCTTTGGATTTCTTTAAATATCTTTAGATCATCTGCATATAGCAGAATATCACAGTACGAGAAGCAAAGAACAACATCATTAATAAAAACAACGAAAAGTAAAGGTGCATGGTGTCCCCCCTGAGGTGCTCCAGCAGATGGGAGAATCTCTTTTGAACGAGCAGCCCCCATCCTCACAACCTGCTTTCGACCCACCAGATAAGAATACAGCCACTCCAGCATTGCGCCACCTATACCATAAGCAGAGAGTTTGTCGATTAAGAGTACATGATTCACCATGTCAAACGCCTTGGAGAAGTCCGTGTAAATTGAGTCAACAACAGCACCCCTCTCCAAGGCACCAGAAATAGCGCGTTCATACACGGACAAGTTGGTTTCTACAGAACGGCCACCAAAAAATCCATGTTGCTGTGTGATTAGGACATTTCGAAACAGATAGGTCAGGGTTTGTGTAACTAAAAGCTCAAAAATTTTTGAAAAATGAGACATTAGTGTTACTGGCCGTACATTTCCTTGCAACATTTCTATATTAAAGTCACCAGCTAGAAATATTATTGAGTCATTACTAACATTGGATAACATATATTCTAATTTACTTTAAAAAAATATCCCTATTACCAGAGGATGGTCTGTATATACATAAAATTATAACTTTTTTACCCCTTACTACACATTCAATTGCTGCACATTCACAATCATTCCGCACACATGACTTATTAATATTTTTAATTATTTTAAATTTTAAGGATTTCTTTATGTAGATTGCGCTGCCACCATGTTGACTTTCCCCTCTGCAAATCCACGATGCTAATTTAAATCACTAATTCCTGTTTTTAATAATTGATCTTCCGTTTTCCAATGTTCTGTAAGACACAAACAAAAACATTCAGGATTATCCCTTAGAAGTACTACTTCTAGTCTATCTACACAATTCCCAATAGATTGCACGTTTTGATGTATCAAATGCAACAGCTTTCTTATCTAGCTTAAAAAAAATTGTTGTTGCCATTTGATTTCCATAATTAGTATTTTCTTTATATTTTTCTATTTTGTCTCTAAATGCTGGACATTTAGGATCTCTAGCTGAATGAATACGGTCTGAGTTGCATTTTCTTACAATTTGGACAATCTAAATTTCCGTTTTCGGTACATTGTTTACTAGCATGTTTTCCGCCACATTTAGATCTTAATATAGACTGCAATATTAAGATCTATAAAATATTGTGATGTAATGAAATTACATGAATTCTCTCTGCCATCCCTAAGCTGATGGAATCCATGCTAACTGACGAGATTTTTCTGACTTATAAGAACTATATCGTTTCTGAGCAGAATGGTTTTTACAAAGGACGCTCAGATTCAGATTCATATATTACGAGTAATTAATTCATACAAATTATTCCTAAAGTCAAAAAATATTAATACATAAAATTGTTAAAACAAACGTTGAACATACAACATAGATTAAAAAAAAGTATATGTCTATATCTAATGCTAAAACTTAATACTAAAATGCTAAGATTAAGATCTCAAAACTGTCCTAAAGTACAGGCAATTTCGTTCACATAATATACAGATAAACTTAGAATAGTCCTATATTTACATTGAGATCTAAAAATTCGTTAAAATTATAGAAGCTATTTCTTAGTAGAAAGTTTCTGACTTTTGAGCCATAACCCGGAGCGGCAAGACTTTTAATTTCGGCAGGCAGTTTGTTATAAAATAGAGGTGCATAATAGTTAAACGAGAATCGAGTTCTTTGAAGCCTCAGAAACCCAATTCTTATCCCACCACCCTGCCTTATGTCATCACTATGATAGGCGTTATTCAGGATATATTGTTGCTGGTTTTTGTGTGCATAAATAAGACATTCATATATATACCTAGATGGAATTGTTAAGATTCTTAGGTCGCGAAAAGTTAGTCTTACATCCTCCCTATAACCCCTACCAGCAATGACTCGAATGACCCTTCTCTGTAGAGCAAATATGCGGGGCGCATGACTAGAATATCCCCATGCCAGTATTGCATAAGTCGCTATTGATTGAAATATAGTATGATAGGACTGAACTAATACCTGAGAAGGAAGGATTTTTACTAAATTTCGCAAAAGGTATATATTTCTAGAGAGTCTTAAAGCAATTTTATCAACATGCCCCTCAAAAGTCAACCTTGGATCCATGTACACCCCCAAAAACCTCACTTCAGCTGGATTCTCCTCAGGAATCCGTCTGAGGCCAAAGAGAACCCGAACAGTCTTGTCCGCGTTCAATGATAGTCTGTTTGCAACAAACCCCCCTTTAAGCAGGCTCTCGTCCTGTTGAGCAGACAGTAACAGGCTCTCAAGACTCCTCCCACTTCTAACCGCAGTTGTGTCATCTGCAAAATTAAATGGATGAACGCAATTTTTCTAGTATTCTGAGAAGGAGCAGAAACCAATCGACTAAAAGCAGTTTAGGAATGGTTTTTTTTATGACTTAACGTTAATAAGCCTACACTAAACAAGCTTTATTATTTCCTGATGAATTAATAAAAAAATCATTTCCAATCTCAAGAATATAACCATGCTTTTTTGAATATATGTATTTTTACTGTTTTTATTAAAATAATTCTTTTTTCTTTTCAGGTGCCTTCTAGTATAAAAGTTACTATAGAAAAAGCAGTAAGGGAATCAGGAAAGAGCAATGCCCAGGTATATTTTGATATAGCGTTAACCTCTATGGTCACGGATCTAAGTAAAGGGCTTCCAGCGGTGGGATATCGATTTTTCTTGCAATATATTGCCTTAAACGAGCCCAAATTGATCACGGAAAATCTTACAAAACATATTTCACTAAGAAATTCATATCAAAACAGAGCCAATGTTGCCTTATCTATCCTGTGGGCGGTCGGTCATGTGGGCGTCAATGATTTACAGTGTGGCTTAAAAGGTAATTATTATTTTAGATTTTAGACTAAAAGGTTTTGGAAATAAGCCCAAACTCCATATATATTTGCATTTTATTCTCATCAAGCAATAGAAAAATAGAACATGTCCGGTGATCTGTCTTAAGTTCTTTGACTGTATTGATAATCGAATACTGCTTTTGAAGCTTGAGCAATATGGATTCAGAGTTTCTAGTGGTTGCATCTAGGAAGAGATTGTTTGCCTTAGGAATTAACTGTGAAGTCTCGCTGGGATCTGTCTTAGGACATAAATGGTATAGTGCATGCGAATATTTCAGAAGAAATGTATACTTCACCGACAACACCTTCATAATATGGCATAAGAGCAGCACTTACACAACATTAATTGCTCTGTTGAAAATTGAGAATTGCTTGCTTTTGTAATTCTTTATATACATATTTTAAAATTGTCTTTTTCCTGAGTATTTTCTTATATTTGTATCCTTGACTTATTCTCATTTATTGTAATTAGGTTATTGCATCTTTTTATCTCAAACATAACTTTGTCTATGGAAAATTCACTATAAGGTCAATAAAACTCTATCGATATAAAACCAAACGTTGACTGCCGCTTTTAAAGTAGCCTCTAGCCTCCCATTAATTAATAATGACTGATCCAGAACAAACCCAAACTCAAAAAATACTTTATTGTCAATATAAACATAAATGTTGTAGACAAAGCCAAAACATTATAGAAGTTATAAAACGAGACACTAACTTACAGTAAAACTAGGATAAAATGCAAAACATAAAAAAAATACTTAAATGCTAATCATTATAAAATTCGCTTAAATTATAGTAAGCCTTACTAGCGAGAAATCTCTTCATCTTTATACGTAGGCTTTTTTCAGTCTTAAGTTTTCTTGTTTCAAGTGGAAGATTATTAAATAATTTTTTACCTCCATATACAATAGAGCAACGGACAAGTTCAGAGTGAGCACTGGGTAGCCTCAGCAGGTAATTTTGTCGAGTATTATACTGGTTACCTAATACTAGTTCATGTTTCTATGTTCTAAAAACCAAACATACTGTTTCCAGAATAAAAAGACAACAGAGTGTTAAAATATTATGGCTTAGAAAGAGAGGGCGACGTGAGCCGTTTTCTGCAGTACACATAGTGAGTTAAAAAGGTAATGCGAGCATGAACCTCAAAAGCAAATTCCATATCGAAGGTGGGACTCGATAATCACAAAGTATGCGCATTTGGCAATGGAGTAATTCAGATTGGTGGCAATAACTCGTAGAGCGTAACAGCCAGATGAAACTTTCTTGCCCACATTTGCAATATGGACGTCAAATTTAAGGGATTTGTCTATTGAAACACCCAAAAACTTATCTAATGAAGGGTGGCATGGGGGCAGGTTCATTATTCAAATATATATCATTGGTCTCACATTTAAAATTAAGGATATTGGTTTTATAAACATTAAATGTCAAAAAATTTGCGTCACACCAGTCTTTTATTCTCAACAAATCCGTCCTTATATAAGCCTCCATTAGAGCCACATCTGAGTCATGCCAGAGGAAGGTGATATCATCTGCAAATAGTGTAAATCTGCCGATTATCTGCAGTTGTGGTAAATCGTTCATGTAAATGAGGAAAAGCAAAGGACCAAGCACCAAACCCTGTGGCACACCCGTATTTAAATTAAGTTCCCCAGAGGTACCACCATTAAATTTAATAGCCTGAACGCGATCGGAAAGATAAGAACGGAACCACTCAAGAGCAGCTCCCCTAAAACCATAGAGCTCCAGTTTCATCAGCAGCACCCAGTGACTCACGCAGTCAAAAGCGTTTGACAAGTCACAGAACACTGCTGCTGCAACCCCACCAGCCTTCAGACTGTTGTAAAGGTGTTCTAGAAAGCTAAAGATGGCATCCTCCGTGCTCATAGACTCACGAAAGCCAAACTGGTGAAAGCTCAATAGGCCAAGCCCATTCAAAAATGAAACCATCCTCACCTTAACGAGCCGTTCCACAATCTTGGCCAAAGTAGGCAGTAATGCTATGGGTCTAAAATTAGAAGGACAGTTGTGTTCACCCCCCCTTGTAGAGAGGAATAATCACTGCTCTCTTCAAGCAACCCGGGAAAACTCCAGAAACAAAGGAAGAGTTGATTGCCTCCGCCATAACCTGCAAAGCACCAAGAGGAAAAGCCAAGAAAATCCTCAGTGAGAGTCCATCCCAACCTGACGAACTCCTATTCTTCATATAAATGAATAAGCGTTCAAGCTCTTCTACATTAGTTGGAGCAAAGAAGAAAGAGTCAGCCACCACCACATTGTTTAGGTAGCTCCTAGGATCTATTTTCTGTGTGATATTGGCTGAAAGTTTACTGGCAATATTACAGTAGAAGGAATTGAGGACATTGGAATCTAAGGTGCTTGGAGTAACCATCCACGTGCATCTTAAAATTAAATGCGTTTAATAGGTTAAAAAGCTTTTGATTAGATCCATTACCCTTTTCTAAAAAATTTACATTCAGAGCGCCAGTCAAAACCATCATGGAATTAACCGAAATTAAACAAATCAAACAAAACAAATCCAAATTGCCCGATGGAGATCTATATAACCCTAGAATATAAAAAATTAGCTTACTGCTAAATACAATAGAGAACTCGCACAACTTTTCAATCAATAAATGATCAAACCTGTCAATAGTAATAAACCTTGAGTACCACCATGTGCAAATTGTCTGCGTGAAAATTTGGAAATCAACACATAACCAGGGATAACAATAGGCTCGTCAGACCTCAACCAGTGTTCAGTAGGAATCAACACGCTAGGAAAGTTTGCTGATTCTAAAAATAGTTCTAATTCGCTTACTTTTGAACGCACAGACTGAATATTAAGAAGAGCTAGGGCAAAGTGATTATTATTATGGAGGGAGACACTATTAAAAAAGAAGATCGAATAGCAGGGGTGTCCCCAGATCTGTCTGGTTGAGGCGTAACCGCAGACCCACTTTCAATCGCGGATGCACCGCTAATTATCTAACGCTAATGCTAATTTAGATGATACAAAAGTAGTCTTCACATATACAGACAAAAGTCTACACATAGATTTTGCAGAGTGACGGTATCTAAAATTATGTCGGACATCAGTAATTATTCTCACAGCGTTATAGATGAATGAATTTACAAAATGAATTATATTGTAATACTTGTTTTTTGAGCACTTATCAAAGTCACATCTAATGCAAAAAATTACATTTGTCACCCTGCCCATGGACAGCAAAGATTTCATTTGGGAAACAGAAGGCGATGTGCAGGAAAAATCGAGTCAAACAACAACAACATCATTTTTTGTATATTCAATAATTTGAGGAAACGCAAAATCACATAAGGTTTGGGCTGTAACATTACAAGGAAAAAACCTGAAATCTTATAAGAAGACTATGTTGGGGTTTGGAACCTTCGGCAACATGCACTAAAACAGAGTTTTATCCACAATACCAAAACAGAATTTTTGCACTCGACGCGCGTTTCGCGTTTCGCTAACCATGTTAGCATCATCAGGATATTAATAATCAGGAGATGATTAAAACACAGTCTTAATCATCTCCTGATGATGCTAACATGGTTAGCGAAACGCGCGTCGAGTGCAAAAATTATGTTTCGGTATTGTGGATAAAACTCTGTTTTAGAACTTATAAGAAGAGTTCAGCCATATACATATAAAAGAATATACCGCTAGTGCCCCATTAACACAATGAGTGGTATTTGAAGCAAAGACAGAGAGAGAGGCATATTAAGACCGCATAAGTTTATCCTTCCGTGTTAGCAAATCCCTTTTGCGCATACTCGAAATTCTCTATTTTCATTGGTTTGCTGTCGAAAGTGCCGATGTCAGTCGGAAACGCCCAAACGCGTCAAAGACTTCAAACTTCAAATCAAAGAGGAATAGTTTATTTTGTGGTCAAGTCGACATTTTGATTTTATTATTTTATTTTATCAAATATTCTGTTATTGTTTCTGATTCTTATCATTATCCGCTATTGCTTGTATGCACTCAATGAAATATACAATTCATTGTAAAATGGGCCGTAATAAACATTGTTTTTTTTGTGGTGCAATGAAGAAAGAAGCAAGCAAGTAAACAATGACATAGGTATGTAGATTTTGTTATTTTTAAAAGAAATCATCACAAATTGTAATTATAGTTTATAGTTACTTATGTAAAACATATTTTGGTTTTTTAGGATTCCCAAAAATCCTAGAACACGCCAATTTGGTTGGACTTTTGTAATTTGGACGAGACAAGATTACAAGATGATGCTTCTACCGTACAAATATGTTCTCGGTATTTTATTCCTACTTATGTCGATTCCGAAGCTAAAGAATTGGGATACAAATTAGTATTGAAGCCTGAAAGTGTTCCATCAATCTTAAAGTCTCATCATTCATCTACCTTAAACGTGTCAGGGAAACGTAAAGTAGTAGAAATAGGAATTGAAACTGAAATGGTGCCTAGTGCATGTAAGTATTCTGTTACAATATCAATATTTTTAAAATATGCTAGGTATCGCAATATAAAAATTTCAATATACAGGACTGAACAAATTTAAATATTAATGAATTGGTGGGAAATTTATAATGCTATATGTTATGTCCAAGAAACAAAATACATGTTGAAAAATTATGCCTCTATAGATCAGTCTATGCTCAAAAGTTAGCGTGGCGCCTTATGGCAATGCTTTTCTTATGGGGAGTAATGGTGCATTGTTGCAGATTCAGGCACCTTTTACTAACCTATGACACTACGATAAAATAAATATACTTACCCGCCTTAGTTCTCCATACCACGCTAACTTTTGAGCGTGGACTGATCTATAGGATATTTAGAGTGCAATTATATCTATATCTATTTTGTTTTTAGCCCAACACATGATGGATCCATGCTCATCTGGCACAGTTAGTTCTCTTATTGAAGTAGTACAAGCTTGAGGAAGAAACTCCCACAAAAAAAAATTTGGTGAACCAAGATATGTTGGCGAAGTTAACTCGCCACATTTATTGACGCACTGTGTCCTATCATGTTGCATATGTTTTAATGTAATTTATTAGAAATAAAGAATGTTTATTATTATGATTAAAAGTCATTATACCCAGTGTTTATAGAAACAAATTGTTTTGGTAAGGCTAATAGGAGTAAATATTAAATTTGTTAGTTTGCTGTTTATAACAATACACATTTACGTAAGCACACTACTGTGTCTTCTGAAACTAGTAGATACTCTATACATAAAGTAAAACCCGATTTTATTTCTGAAAATATTGAAGTGTAAAGCAGCATTTAAAATATAGTTTATTGCAGGAGATTCCCATACATCATAGGTACATCAGCCAACGACTAAAAACTAGAAGTTTGATAGCATTAGCTGGCACAGTCAAATAGTATTGAGACATTTGTAATTCTAGAGCATTTATTTACATAGGAAAGATAGCGATACCTACTAGATAATAATTTAGATCTAACAGAGATTTACGACGCTACATTCAAAAATTGAGCAAATGTAGTCGAAGACTTCCTAAAATAATCACTACTCTTAATTGTTCTTTCTGGCAAAAATTGTTATTTTACATTTTTCCTTTTATTCAAACCATCTTATTACTCGTATAGGTAATTACGTTGCTCTTGTATTTTTGTTTTTCACCTGAAACAATTGCAAAAAAGAAACACTAGGCATTAGAAATTTATTTAAAGGTACATCTTACAAACACTGCACGTAATTACATGTAAGAGCCCTCTACTATCTGTACTAAAGAAAATATATAGATATATTTAATACTACGTACTAAAACAATACACATTTTAAAAGTGGCAGGATCACGTTTGTCGGATTGACGTAAATTTAAACTTCAAATAATGCCGCTCACAGCCTGAAACTGCTATTGGATAGAGCTGGATTTAAAATAACCAATTGAAAGTCCCAATTTCGCCCATGCGCATTGATGACTTGCTTAACATGAAGGACGGACTTATGTAGGATTTGTATCTCTATCCTTCATATGTTTGCTTCAAATCGCTGACACAGCACGCCATATATTCTTTTATACGTATATGAGTTCAGCATACCTGAGAGAAGGGAAGAGAAACCCCTCGCGCTGGAATCGCCATAAATCAACACATTTGATTTCACTATAGGATTTAAATGTGCCTTTGCTATCAGATTATTGGTCACATCTTTTGAGTTACTGCTAACTACACTTTTTTGGCATAGGCTATCCATATATGTTTCAAGTGTTTTAATTGATGTCAACATCTGCTTATTAGTACTAAATAAATTGTCAATCTCTGTCTGCAGAGACTCAATCTTATTTTTGTGAAAGTCATTTTATTTTTCGAGCACCTTAATTGTATTAATTAAATTTTCGTTTAGATCACTTAGCTCTTTAATCTTCTGGCTAAGTTTCTCTCTTACCTTGTTATATGAATCCTCCTGTAATTGTATTTCTTTCTCCTTAGTTTTTAAATCCTGAATTACATTCTTGAACGCATTATTTTGCTCAACTAAATTTGCAATATGCAAAGAGAATTTAGTTTCGGCCTCTGAAACTAAATTCTGAAATACCTGACTATTTATTTCTTCGCAATCTCTCCAAATACCTGTCCTTTCCTTCCAGCCCCTTTAACAAATTTTCAATTTTTTCTTCATACAGTCTATTATCACTATCTTTTTCATTGTTCCTACTTAGACATCGTTCTGAACATAAAACTTTATAGCCTCCTAATTTTACCACTTCTGAAATTCTTTCCATGCCACTTGGATGGAAAACAGAGCTGCAGACAATACAAATGTAATTCAAAAAGGGCTTATTTTTACAACACTTAAAATTGCGATACATTTTGTGATATTCCAGTATCGATACCTTGAATTAAAACTTATTCCATAAAACCACTCTTAAAACAAAACATACAATTACAGACCCACCTACTAGTTCAGCAGTTATTCGCGATAAAATAACATGCAACTACTTAAACTTAAAGAAGAGATGTTGTATTGTAGGTTTGGATTCCTTAGTTCTATTGTCTATTGTGATATTGTGAAGACCAAATCAAACCAAATGACCACTTTGATTAACAGTAAATCAATTTGTTTTCACATCAGGATTTAGAGCGCACTTCACTCAAAAGATTCTGTCTAAAAATTAAAATTTTCTGCTAGGAATTTGTCAAGATTTCAGGATATTTTACGACGACAATATTTATGAGTGAACGACGATATTTATGCTTACTCGCTTACTAAGTGTTTATAGTTTGTCAGAATAATAACGTACAACTATGTGTATTAAATATGTGAATAATCTGTGGTATGTTTTTATTTTAGTTTTTGAAGAACTTATGTTACCTTTATTGGAATTGAAGAGTTACTCTCGTTATGTAGTGAAGTATTTGTTGGAGCTGGCAAGTCAAGACCATGAAACTCAAATATCAAAGGACCAATATCTTCTTATTTTAGACACTGTGTATTCAAATAAGAAAAATTTTCCTGCTGAACTACAAAAAGACTTGATCCAAAACCTCCCAAAACTGAAACGCTTGTTGTTTAATAACAAAAAAGAAAAGTTAAACAGTTCCGTTGAGTTATTCCTTAAAAAAATTGCTGCCACCAGTAATCCATCATATCAAAATTGCCTTTGTGATATACTTGCTGAAATTTTTGCTAAGGACCAAACTACATTAGCTTCTTGGAATAAGGTTTACTCTAAAAATTTATTAGCTAGTGCAGTTTTACTTAGGTATATAAGTAAGTATATTAAGTATATTACGCTATATCTTAGAAGTCCAAACAGAAACCTAGTTATTTTAATTTAGCAGGTATAGGTTTAGTTGTCCTTAGGAAACTTACAACATTTTAGGACAAACCGTTAAAAAGTGCCTCTAGAAAGTGTTAATATTTTGTTGATATTTCCAAAATAACGTCACAAAAATCGAAAATTTCGATTTTTCTCGGATATCTCCGTAAGTACTGGACATCTCTCAAGCTTCAAAATTTGCTGTATCTCTAACCGTCTATGATATTTCAGCCGTAAGATGCGAATTTGTTTCACCCTGTATATGCAATAAGAATTAACAATAACAAAGAGCTCTACGCCTACGTGTTTCTCTTTGGCACGCCATATATTGTCTAGAATTCGCGATTCTAGATAAATTATAAGGTAATCTAGCGCTCCATTAGCTATCCCTTATTTCCTTATTTATGAGTGCTATAAATTTAAAAACGCTGCTCCTATAGCATAGTTCTTATCGAAGAGATAAAGTGTATTGTGGAAATTTTGAGGTTTGGTATGTTTTTAGGCAACACTTGGGGGTAACCAACGGTTATTTGTTTTTGGCGATCCGATTTTCAGTTCCGAGTCATTACGTCATACGTGCGTTTAAAAAAATGCTTTCAGATACATACGATAACTGTCGAAAAAAGTAATTAATGTTGATGACATTTTCTGGACATGTTCTTTTTGACAGTCTTCCGGACCCTATTGAAATTGGGCGTGTATATTTTTGAAAAAGGGGCCACTTTAGGTCCTTCTAGCGCCGAAAAAGTATCGAAAAAATCGGGACGACAGTTTGATAGGGAATTTTTAGGAAAAAGTCTCTCTAAATGTTTTTTTGGTTTGACAATGTCGGAAAAATGGACTTTTAAGGAAAAATGTAAAAACATCGATTTATAGGTCAAAAAAAGGTTTTTTTTTTTTTTAGAATTTTTTTTTTTATTGACAATAAGTTGATGACGAAGTTCTACGCCAAAAACCGTACAAGAAGACACTTTAGCAATTCTTTATTATTATTAAATTTATTATTAAATTCAATCTTTACAAGTGTTACTTTTTTATAAACATTAAATACAATTAAATTGATTTACATATCACAGGAGTGTGTGGGTACCTAAATGCTGTAGCATTTGTATGTACCTTGATATAGCACCATCGCCATTACATAGATGTAGCACACTGTATAATAAAATATGGTTACATTAAAACACACCTTAAATTTAAATTAAATTAAATCAGTACCACTCAAACAAAAACGTAATTCACATGTTACCATGAACACATCATCAGTGCCCACATATGGACACCAATGGAGAGCACAACAAGGAATGTAACCCAGAATTAAAGTAAAAAGGTACAGAATGCAGCCTGGTGGTCAAAGATAAATATTCTACTCTGTTTACTGAATCTCCTTTTATCTGAAATACCTCTTGTATTATTGGATAGTAGATTAACACATTTTGGGCCCAGATAGTCTGCAAACCTCAGATTTATTGTGCGATAGTTAATGGGAATTATTAAATGATTATTGGTATTTTGTCTAGTAGATTGAGAGTGTGTAATATTTTTCTGTAGCCTATTTTTCTTGTGCATGTAAGAAATTAATGATTTAATATAGAGTAAATTCAAATTTGGAATATCATGAGAATAGAGGTATCTCGTTGGAAATAATCTATTGTTTTTTAAAGCCACTTTCAAGATATAATTTTGTATTGTCTTCAACGGTTGTAAATTAGTTTTGTATGCTCCTCCCCATACTATTACTCCGTATCTAATTAAGGATTCAACCAAAGATTTATATACCTGTACGATTAGCTTCTGACTTAAAAATTCTCTCAATATATAAAATTTGTATATTAATTTCCTTATTTTTTTTGCTGACATAGTCGATATGTTCAGTCCATTTCAAATGTTGATCCATTACAACTCCAAGGTATTTTATTTTCTTTACTTCACTAATTTCACTCAATTATTATCAAACACAATCGAATGGACATTTGATCTGTTAGTATTTGTAATGATAAAAGCGATATATTTAGTCTTATCCAAATTTAGTGATAATTTAAAAGAATCCAGCCAGTTTTTCACCCTGCTAACGCCCTGCACAGTCGTCGTCCCACGTGTCGCCCGAGAAAACTAGTACAGTATCATCAGCATATGATATATGTCCATTTATTTGTAACTTTAAGAGCGAGTTTATGTAACCTATAAAGAGAATTGGTCCCAATATGGTTCCCTGAGGAATCCCAACCTTTATTTTACCAGGAGCGCTCAGTGTGTTGTTTATTCTTAAAAACTGATCCCTATCTGATAAGTAGCTCTGAAAGACCTCTGACACTGTTCCCCTGATCACATAACCCCCAAGGACGTCGATCAATAGATCATGGGGGGACCGTGTCACATGCCTTAGAGAGGTCCATGAAAACAGCTAAGCTTTTTTTGTTTAAGTTTAAAGCATCAATAACCTCCGATGTGAGGCTGTACATAGCGTCAGCTGTGCTAGATCTCTCCACGAAACCAAACTGCTTCCCAGAAAGATTTTTAAATTCCTTATAAAAGCCAATCAGTCTATCCTTCAGACACCTTTCAAAATTTTTAGCAAAGTTGTTGATGAGGCTTATTGGACGATAATTTTGAATGTTTTCTTTGTTGCCTGCTTTATAAACTCGAATGATCGTTGACTGCTTAAATTGAGAGGGCACCCTTCCCGTCCTAAATGATAAATTAATTACATGAGTTATAGGTGTTAATATTTCATTATGAACGAGCTTGATTAACTTTGAAGGAATTTCATCTGTGCCAGGGGCACTATAGTTTTTTAAGCTTACGATTTGTTTTGTTATCTCATTTTTAGTTACGGGTTTCAGATACATCGAGGCATTGTTTGTAGTTGTTATTCTAAATGCACATTCAGGTGCTTTTATTTGTTTATCCATATCCACCCCAACATTTAAATAATGTTTGTTACAAAAATTGGCCATTTCCCAGTTACTGTCAAACTTGTTGTTGGATTTATCCACGATTGTTAAATGAGCATTGTTTTACCGTTGCTCCCATTTGTGGCATCTTTAATAACGTACAATTTTTTTATATCATTTTTATTGTCTTCAATTTGTTTTTTATAATAGCTAAATTTTTGAGTTTTTTTATCCATTTATTTAGTTGGTTTCTATAAGTTTTGTACTCTCTCTCTAGATCGACACTATAACGGGCTATTAAACGTCTTTAATTTATCCCGATGTTTGATAGACACTATCAATCCATTTGTAATCCAATCTTTGATTTTTTTATATTTTCTGTTTTTTTTTACGGTTTTAGTAATTTTAGATTTTGTTAACAATTGAAAATCCCGAGCAAAAATATTCATTGCCTCCTGAGGCTCACTACATTGCGACAAATAATCCCAACAATGAAGAGAAATAATTTCTTTGAAGTTATTGTAGTTAATAAATTGGTAAGAATAAGAGTCCCTTGATGTGTTCGTGGAGTTTGTATTGCATGCAGTGTCTGAACTTAAATTAAGCATTATCGGTAAATGGTCGGTTACGTCACTGTCCAGTTTGAAGGATTGAAGCCTGAGTCCTCTAGTTTTCAGTTTCTGTCTTACAAATATGTGATCAAGACAACTTGATGTATCAGCAGTTGTCCGTGTTGGTGATATTATATAGCGGAGAAAGCCATGTTGTCCCATCAGAGAGAGATACTCATTTACAGCATTATTTTAATTTTTGATAATATCTATATTAATATCCCCTGTAAAAATTTCAAAATGTTCAACTAGATTCTCCTCCAAATATGATTTTAAATCATACAGGAACAACATTTTATTTATTGGTGGTGGTTTATATACCGCTGTTATTCCAAAAGTTATATCATTCAATTTTAAATTGACTCTAGTTAATGTGACCTTAGAATTCTCAAACTTAAAATGACTCACCTTATTACTCCATCATTTCTGTTGTAATCCCCACTATTGTAAAATGATGTGTATCCCGGAATTTGATAAGAATCATTTGATAATTGAAAGCATTCACTCAAGACTATTACATCACACAAAAAGAGATCAAAATGTTGGTAAAAAATAGAAACTGATCAAAATTCTTATTTATTCTATACTTCTAATATTCAGGTGTAAAATGTTCAAAATTTTATCTTTAACTGTAATCTTCTGCTTTAGAGAAATGCTATTCACCAACTGGCAATCCAGGTCCCCCCGTCAATTCCAAGCCATTCATAAGTTCATCTTGCGTTAGAGTGAAAAGACATTGTGATAAAGTAAAATTTTCTTACTTTGTTGTGAGCTATTATTTGAAATATCATGGTGTTGGACCCAGATAAAATCACAAAAAAGGTTCTGCTTACCACCGACAGAAAGATATATCTCATTTTTAACAATAATGACATTTTAAAATATTCGTTTCCATGCATTTTGACCATAATCAATCTGGCTTCTGGCTGTCTGAATGTGATATTGGTAAGTTGGACAAGTTCTGTGGTCACTTGACTCGTGACATAAATCATAGTGTTGTATTTCGTGTTTGCTTCACTGCATAAGACACAATGCTTCTTTTCCTTGGTACAGTTCTTCCTCAGGTGCAGTCCTCCACAATGTGAGCAAATTGTATCACTCTCACATTCATCGCTTTTGTGATATAAACTCCAGCACTTGTAGCACTATAGTACCGACAGGTCTTCGTATAATGCCAGTCTTTCCCATCCAATATGTATTCTCTTGTTAAGGATCATTTTCGCAAAGAGATTAGGTTTACACTCAACAAATATAGTGCGTCCACCCACTTTAGGTTTATTTATGCAAGTTATCCTCAAGTAGTCTTGTTCGCTGATAAAGTGATTTTGTTTCCTTATTGAATTTTCCATCTCCTCAGCACTCATGTCCCCATTATATCCTGGAATCCTAATTCTGGGATTTTTAATTTTGTTTCCTCAATTACATACTCGGCTTTTAGTTTCCCTTCTGCATGTCCTTTCAGTTTTTGTATGTCGTCCTTTGAGTTACATTTTATTATTATGGTTCCCGAGGAAGTCTCTCATTTTTTTCACGCCAATATTTAATTCAGTTGGATCTATGTTAGACAAAACATCTCTTTTTGTTGTTTTGGAGCTCTGCTGTTTTCTTGGTTTTATGATTAAGTTAGGAACATTCACGATCGGTTTAATCTTTGTATCCTCTGAATCGTGTCCCTGTATGACACTTGCATAAGACCGTTCCATGTTATTGGGCCCTGAGCATTTTTCACTCAATGATTTTATTTCATTTTTCATGAGTTGGATGATTTCTTCCTTGCTTCTTATTATTTCATCTTTACTCTCGATCAGGTTACTTAAAGACTGACAGTTTCATAACCTCTCTACATTTTGCACAATGAAATTTCATGATTCGCTTATTCAATTGTAATACCTTAACTTCTGAAGATGTGAGCTCTCCACACTGCTTACAAATGGACTGTTTATATCCATCACATCTAAAGCTTTCTCGAGATTCCTTGCAAACATCGCATTCCATCTTAAGGTTAGTTTCCTGTACATTAGTTAATGACCAGCCCTGGTATCTTTCTGCCAAGCCGTTTATTTAGTGTCAACGCAAATTTATGAAAATAAACAGTTCGAACGGTTATTGATCCACAAAAAAACACGAAAAAGTAAACAACCACAGATGCAGCACTAAGTCGGAATGAGGAATTTAGTTTTTATTGGTTTTTTACTATATTGTTTATACATAAATTTATGTCCGAAGTTGAAATTTTCCTCAATTTACCACATCAATCACTTTTATTTTTAAATTTTCAGTTTGTAGTAAAAAACAGAAAATTTTAATGTACACAATGACATTAAAATACTCTATTATATCACAAAACAACACCATTTAAAATGCAACAACTCAGGAGCCACATACTATCGTCACGACAAAATTGACCTATCAATGATGAGCATTTTAAGATCCTTTACAGGCGTAGCCGACTATACCAAAATCGGCCTCTCCTATTGGTCGATCCGCATGACCCTCCGCTCGCTTCGCTCGCTACGGGGGCTCAAGAAAAGGAAACTAACCAGGTGCTAACCCAAGACATACCCAAAATCAAGAAAAAAAGCTGTTTGAAACATAATGTATCAAAAAAAAAATAAAAAAAAACAGCGGGGTTCGAACCCGTGTTTTCTAGGTGAGACCCAACGATCTAAACCTCTACACCACAAGAGCTCTTGCGAAGAATTGATTGGATACAAAGACATATCGTAATACAAGATGAATCGACCAATAGCAGAGGCCGGTTTTGATATAGTCGGCTACGCCTGTAAAGGATCTTTAAATGCCAATGATGATGCCTTTTATACAAGCTGAGGTAGTTGAATTTGAACTTTTCGCCCCAGTTTTGACACTACACGGCACCACATATTTTTTTACTGGAAAACCGAATAATCTGGACGAACCAAACTTTCATGCATTGCAGAGGCGAGTTACGAGTGTGATATACCAAAAAAATGTCATTGTGTAATTAGGGGGAAACAGATGTCCTGGGAGTGAGTTCCACAGTGATGCAGTGCGCCAGAGAAAGGAGTCCTTGTAAAGCGACGTTCTAGGTGTTTCCAGTTGTACGACGAACGGGTGCGCCCTAGCACCGAGCAGTAACAATAATAATAATAATAATTTTTATTGATCTTCAGGAATACAAAGTAATATAGACAAGTCAGATGAAAAGTCAAATTCAATGGAAAATCAAATATTCAACAAGCACTAAAATTACACAATAAACACTTAAAAAGTTAAAAAAAAAAAGCTAAAAAAAGTTATCTCAGTTCTGTCTGACCAGAATGTAGTACTCATCAAAAAGTATATAGGATTCCCAGACAAGAGTATAAATTTTTGTTTTGAACAGTCTTAAAGTTAGATTTTTGGTATCTTCTGGTAAAGCATTATACAGTGTTAATCCCTCATTCTGCTTAATCTAGACTGATTTAAAACAATGTTATTTCTACCTCTAGTATTGTGGCAGTGCACATCTGCTGCTACAACATATTTAGCAATATTTTGTTTAACATAGGTTAGTCTTAAAAAAATAATCAAAGCATAGAGTGTTAATATTTTAAGTGTTTTGAAATATGGTCTACAGGAAATATCTGGTCTAACATTGGCAATTGATCTAATTGCGGATTTTTGAACTCTAAAAACTTTTTCAAGATTGATATTTGCTGCTATAGAGATCATGATTCAAACAAACCATAATATGTCGTAACAGCAGCAGTTTTATTAACAGTCAATCTTATTTTTCTTATTGCATACACCTTTTGACATAATTTACAACACAAATTATCTATATGTTCGCGCCACAAGAGATTATCATCCATATGGACATCCAAGAATTTAACCTGAGAGTCACCAGCCCCCCATTAATGGTTCTAGTTTGAAAAACCACGCTCTTTGTTTTACTCTCATTTAGCACCAATTTATTTGGTATAAACCAATTTCGAGCCATTGACAGAACGCCCTGAAGTATCTGCTCCGGATCATCCCCTCTTCCAATTCTTGTTCCAAATGTTGCATCATCGGCATATAATACATTCGAAATTATATCATCACTGTTTGCGAAAGCTCTTGGCAAGTCATTAATATAAATCAGACAGAGGACCTCATCCTCCCCAAAACATACCAGATGTGACCGTGCCGACAAATATGATCGTAACACCTCCAGAGCTTTACCTCTAACACCATAAAACAGCAACTTGCTAAGTAGAATACCTCTATCGACATAGTCAAATCTGTAAAAACAGCAAGAAATCCCTCCCTGTCTTCCATGGCAGACATTATATGCTCAGTAGGTTTTAAAATTGCATCAGTTGTAGAAAGACCCTTTGAGAAGCCATACTGACTTATTATTATAATATTATGTTTGTCAAAGAAAGATACCAACTGATAATACATAAGGGATTCTATTATTTTTGAGAATATTGGCAAAACAGATACAGGACGAAAACTCTCAGGCAACCTCTTGTCCCCCGTTTTGTAAATTGGACATATCTTAGCAAGCTTTAATGCTTGGGGAAAACTTCCACTCTCAAAGCAAGAATTCACAATATCAACTAGTGGATCACAAATATAATCCGCCACTTTTTTAACACAAAAGGCACTAACACCATACACATCTTCAGTGTTCCTATTCTTCATTTTAGTGATAACTTTTTTTACATCATAGACATCTACAGGTTTAAAAAACATAGAAGCTACGTTACTGGAGCAGTCATTTAAATATATACTAAAATCACACACATCATCCGGTAAATCATTTGCCAGTGTAACAGCATGATTCACAAAAAAGTTATTAACATCATTTGGAGTTAAATTTTCTGGTAAAATTTGTTTTCTTTGCCTCCCTATTTCACTCAAGTTCACTCTAAGCCCCCCCCCCCGCATTTTCCTCCTTGCCCGTCGCGCATCCTGATGAAATGCTAGTTAACCGCTCAGGCCTCGTGCAACGTTTCACCCCGTCTGGTCTAAAGTCTGGCGTCTCGCCTTTGTAAGCGCTACATCAAAAGTGCCGACTGAGAGTGGACCTTCTAGTCTCTTGTTAATGTTCGGTGGCCCTAGCCGTCTCTCTGACATGCGCTGCTGGGAGCGGGATGATGCGGGTCAAATCCTGTGAACATCTGCCGTGAAAATATCTATAAAACAGGGAAATCTCGGCCACATGTCTGCGGTGTTCCAGACTATCCAGATCCCGGGTCGCCGACGAGATGCACAGCTCTCTTCTGAATGGAATCCAGCAACTTTAGGGTGTTCTTAGGTGCTGCACCCCAGATGTGTGAGCAATATTCTAAGTACGGTCTTATTTGCGCTTTGTAGAGCAAGGGTTGCTGCTGCGGTGTATATAGTTTTTTGTTGCGAAATAACGCACCAAGCTTCTGCGAGGCTGACTTTGCGATGTTAGCAACGTGATCATGCCAGGACATATTGCTGTTGACCGAGGCACGCAGTAGTCCAATTGACGAGGATGAAGGAACGGTCGATCCTGCCATAATGATGTCAGGGCAAGCCGTTTTAGCTTTCTTGGTAAACGAGGCTGCTTGGGTTTTTGCAGCATTAAATTGGGCCAAATTCCTGTCGCCCCAGGTTCGAACTTTCTCCAGATCTTGATTAATTGTGATCTGCTCCTGTGCAGTGACAAGTCTCAGTCGCTGGTGAAGATTTTTCTGATCTAAATTGGGAGACAAGAATACTGTCATCTGCAAAACTGTAAACAGGATTATTGATTTCAGTTAGCAGGTCATTGATATAGATGAGAAACAGAGTTGGTGAAAGTATTATGCCCTGAGGCACTCCCGCATTTATGATGAATGTGTTCATCAATTGCAACGTGTATAGATCGGTTCTTAAGGAAGGTGGCAAGCCAGCTGCAGAGAGACGCTAGCAATCCGAAGGACGGCAGTTTGTTGAGCAATCCGTCATGCCAAACTCTGTCGAATGCCTTTGAAATATCTAACGCAATCGCTGTTGGTCTCGAGGTACTTGAGTAGTTGCTCACGTTCCATGACTTTAGAGATTATTGGAAGCAAGGCAATTGCCTTGCTGCGACGATAGTTTGATGGCGTGGTTTTCTTGCATTTTTTTGGTACAGGTTGCACTCGAGCGACTTTCCAAGAAGATGGGTATATCCCCTTTCGGTAAAACAGAGAAAAAAGTCTGGAAAGAATGGGTGTTAGTTCGTTGGCGCAGTTCTTTAACACGATGGCAGGTATTTATTTTATCCAGGTATTCATATCTCTGCTATAAAAAAAAATCTGTATCAAAATTTTCGTAGGAAACGGGACATACGAGAAAATCAATGTTAAAGGGAAACATGCAGGAAAGTTTTAAAAAAATTCATACTTTGGCATTTTTACGAATTTGAATAGAAAGCTTTATTTTGAATGCATTATGGGAAATTTGAAAGAATACGTCTCTTAATATTTTGACATGAGGTTTAGGTTAAATACTGGAAAAATGCATAAAGTTTTTGTGGTAAGCAAGTAGATTTATTTGCCTGAAATCTTATTTAAAACGCTTTAGCTGGCAAAGTAGATCGGGATCGGAGAATTTAAACATTTACCAAGCGATTTTATGGGAGATTTCGAGGTACAAGTTTTACTTTAAACGTCGAGATTTATAGCATTTGTGGTAACTCAAAATATTTCTTCATATTGTACTTATTCGAATTATTTCTCTCATTTTTGTATTCTACACAAATTATGTATATATTGCACACCTTATTAAGTATTATTTGTTAATTTTCTGATGCATATAAACTAGCCCACTCCGATTTATTTTTTTTTTCATTCATGACTAGTTTATTAATATATTGTCCAATTTTAGGCAAAAGTTATGATACTATTAAGCCTAATCTTAGAAAATCTTTGAAAGATTTGCTGTTGAGCTTTTCTGCTATTAATGAAGAATTGTCTTTAAAGAAGCGTAAAGATGAGGGACTGAAAGAAGCCATTGTTGCCGTTAAGGTAAGCGTTTTTATTCATTCGTTTCATTGTTAAGTGAAGAATGTACTTTAATTGTACGGTAGTGTTCTCTGCGGCCATCCTGAAAAATATTTCATATCTTTCGTTGAAATGAGTGTTTGAATTTATTTGTTTTTTTTTTTGTTTAGTTTAATCTGTTGGTTTATTATATTAATAATAATAACGGTAACCCGTCACGAATATTCTATGAATTGTTCAAAATGTCCGCGTTTTCCTAAATATAATCCATTACCCTGGCAGTTCAATAAACCTCCGATTCCGTTGTAGAATAATGTAATAATGTGTTCAGGAGAATCTGTTCATTCCGGAATAATATTTTCAAGGCCTTGCGAACGCTATAAAACTTTTTCATACTGCACAGATCAAACTGTAATTCTGAAGGAAATTGTACACAAAACCTTAGTTCGGTCCTGTCATAAATGGTTTATTGATTTTGATCACACAGCCCGTTATTTATGCGCGCGCAATTCAAATCGATTCTGCGGTTGCGCTGCCTGTCAAAAATTGTTGGCGAATGGTAAAAATCACCGCTCACTGTACAAGAAGATCAATAATAACTCATTTCCATTTCTTAAGAAATTTTATTTTTGGTTTGACCCCTTGACCGTGTAGCTTGATCTAGTTTTTTAATATCAAATTTTAACCTTTGTGATAATCTTTTGGCACAATGTCATCTAAAAAAGAAAGAGAACAGGTAAAATTAGAATATTAGTGGTCAATGTTCATGTTCTACATGACGTTCTACAGGATCTTTTTAATTGTAAACTGATCCACGTTTCTTTTTTTTAGAATGCCCAAAACCAGAAAGAGGCTCCCAAGAAAAGCAGTGGTTTCTTTAGAAAGCTCTTATCCAGTATACTATTTATGGCATGGGTAGCAGTTTTGACTGAGCCTTTTTACAGGCCAAACAAGCCAAGAGACGATTTGTACATATTCCGTTTTGGAAGAAAAATTGGTGATGCTGGACTATGGATCAATTCAAAGTTGGAACAAAATATTCCTAAACCATATTATTCACAAGCAAAAGAAGTTGCTCAACCCTATGGAGCCCTGTCTGATGATTTACTGAAGGTCTTTATTAATGTTCATGACCAAGTGAGAGGTGCATTTTCTGGCTTTGTTAATGAGAAATATCCTTTGATAATTGCCTCGGTAAGTAGCATTGTAGAGAGTATTATCTTGGTGATTGTTAGAGGTCTCTTATCTCAAATGGGTAATTATTGCTTATACATATGGTTTTCTGCTGTTTTTGGATTATATGGAATTTTTTTTATGTAGGTACATTCTAGTGTCCTTGGGGATTGCAAATATACTGGCGGAGAAGAGTTCTTTTTAATTTTTTAAGGTTATGTTTTTTTTTTTTTTAATTTGTGTTAGTTCTTGTTGGTTGGGTTGTGCCTCTGAAGCGAGCAGAGGGCCATTGCTGCGGGGGTGCAACCAATAAAAACTAACCCAAATTTCAAACATAACGTAAAAAAATAATAATAATAAAATTATCTTCTTTGCCAGTATATTTGCAGTCCTTAAGGATACTAGAATGTACCTATATGAAAATTTTTCCATATAATCCAAAAATAGCAAAAAATCATAAGCAATAATTACCCTCAAATGTTCTAAAGTCTACCCGAGAGTCAACCAGTAATTTTTTATGTAAAACAAACCTCAAGCCCCCAGTTTTGTACACATTTAAGTATTTAAAATTAATTTTGAGTGTAATATATTTAAAAGCTGGTATCAAATGCAAACATAGTTAGGTACATAGTTAAATCAAAATTATCTTGAAATAACTGTTTAGATATCTTTAAAGTTCATTAAGCTTTTGATTAATAATTGTTGATCTTATATTATTGTTTTCAATACCTACTTTCACTACTGATCTGTTGCGAGGGCTTTCCTGAGCACAGCATTGGTTATTGGTATATTTTATGCAACTAGTATTAATCAAAACAGTGGGGATTTTTGGAAGTATGTGAAGAGAAAGAACAACTCATTTAGTATTCCTAAATCGATGTCATATCAGAGTCAATTATCTGATGATGGAAGTGTGGTCGTCGGTTATTTCAGTGATTTTTTTTCTTCTGTGTATTTCAGTGTAGTGTTTTTTACTATTTTTACCTTCGTGCCTTGTGACTAGTATTAAATTATCTTCTTGTAAGTAATAGTCTCATTTTACAGTCATTTTATATATATGTATACATATTGTATTAGGAATTGGGAATCATTTATTTTATTTTATTTTACTTTTATATTTGCTTTGTTAAAAACAATATTTGTTAAAACAATAAAGCGTACTTTGACTTTGACTTGACTGATGGGGATATGACTTTAAGGCACCTAAGTCTGTTTCTATGGGTTGTTGTGATATTAATGTGATTGATGTTTATAAAGCAATTTTTGGTTTGAAGGAAATTTGTCTGTGGATCCTGATGATATATCTGTGATATTTTTGAAACAATGTCCCTTTATTTTAGCTTATATTTTTAGTATTATTTTTACCTGTTCGATCACAACTGGTACATATCCAGATCTCTGAATGAAATCAATTGTATCGCCTATATTTAAAAATGGCGGCAGAGCTGACGTCACTAACTAACCCAAACTAATCCAAACTATAGGGCAATAAGCAAAATATCTTTAATAGCCAAAGTGTTTGAAATAATTATAGAATCCAAGATCAAACCACAACTTCAACAAACTTTAAATGGAAACCCACATCGCTTTGTTAGTGGTAGATCAACTGTAAGTAATTTACTGATTTATGAACAGTTTCTAAGAAAATCTCTTGAGGATACTAATCAGATCGACTCTGTTTATTTACACTGACTTCTCTAAAGCTTTTGATAGGGTTTGCCATTCCCTGTTATTGGGAAAACTGGAAAAATATGGTGTGTATGGAAATCTTTTGCAATGGTTTAAGAGTTACCTCTCAAAGAGAAGACAGCAGGTAAAAATTGGAAACTTTATTTCTAAGGAAATTATGGTTACATCTGGGGTACCACAAGGTTCACATTTGGCGACATTGCTTTTTAACATATTTATCAACGATGTAACTGAATTTGCGATAATTAGGGAAATAGAAGATTGCCTGAGATTGCAAGAATATTTGAATGCTTTGAGTGAATGGTGTAATCTAAATGGTATGCAACTAAATGTAAATAAACGTTATGTATTGACATTTTTTCGTAACAAACATGTCATTGATTATGATTATTCCATAGGCAATATCCCACTTAAAATCAAAGATGAGCTAGGTGTGTACTTTGATAAACATTTAAATTTCAACTATCATGTGAATTACATAACCAACAAAGACCTGAAATTATTGGGGTTTATTAAAAGAACTTTGCAGGATTTTATTTTATCTTGTTTCAAAACCCTGTTTTGTTCCTATGTTAGGTCGATCTTGGAATATGCTTGCCCCGTATGGTCACCTTTTTATGGGCAGTATATCTGACAAATTGAACGGGTACAAAAAGATTTGTAGGATATAAAATGGGAATAGCAGGAGAGGATATTGTATATAAAGAATTAACTAAATTAATTGCCTTGCCTCCTGTTACTGAACGAAGAACGTTTATTGATATGTGGTGCACTTTCTACAACATATTGAACGGTTTAGTAGATTGTCCTGAATTACTGTCAAAGTCAAAGTATGCTTTATTGTTTTAACAAGTGGTATTGTTGTTAACAAAGCGAAAAAGAAAGATTATAAAATTAATGAAAACTTAAAATTAAGATTGCCCTTAAGACCTACCACATTTACATTCTAAAAAATAAAAAATATCTTAAAAATATTAGTCACATACAACAAAATAGTTTTAAATACCAAAGTCACACAGTTAAAATTATTGTATAAAGACACTAAATGAAATTTACACATAGACTCCACATAAACATTAAATATAAAATTCAGACAGGTTATAGTAAGCCTTCTCTCTCAAAAACCTTTTTAGGTGACGTCGAAAAATCTTTAATGAAGTTGCCCCCTTAATGTTGCGTGGCAGGTGATTGAATACCCTTAGACCCTCATAGAAAATTGACTTCTGCGTAAGTGTAGATGTGGGAATGGGCAGATGCAGATTACCCCGCTGACGCGTCACACACCCAGAGTTCTCCGCCACGAATCGATGCCGATTTTTATATACAATGCTAGCAACCTCCAGTATATAAACACATGTGACTGTAAGAATGTTCTCTTTAACAAATAAAGGGCGGCAGGAATCCCGAGGTTTTGCCCTGCAGATGTATTTCAAGGCCCGTTTTTGTAATACAAATATTGACTGGATAAGATAATTGCTAGCATTACCCCAGAAACAGATACCATAACGAAGACGGGACTCAACAAGAGCAAAGTACACAGACCTACCAACCGCCGTGCCAAGCTCCTCAGTTGTAACCCTAACAGCAAAGCAGCCAGCTGAAATTTTGTTGGCAAGATCAGTTATGTGGTTCACAAATTTTAGTTCACTATCGAGGATTATACCAAGGAATCTACTGCTAGGGTGTACAGTAATTCGTTTATCACCAATTGACACATTTTCAAGTTTACTCTTGAAGCAGAGCAATTTAGTCTTGTTAAGGTTTAGTGACCGGCAGTTGGAGTCAAACCATTCCCCTATCTTCTGGAGGTCCTTCATAAGGGTCAAGTGCAAGGACCCATCGTTAGGGCCATGCCAAAGAATCGTGGTGTCATCGGCAAACAAAGTAAATTTCCCGTCAATGTCCAGATTTGTTAGATCATTAACATAGAGGAGAAAAAGAATGGGACCCAGAACAGATCCCTGTGGAACACCACAGGTTAGGCTACCATGTCCTGAGCATTCAGAACCCACAAAGACACGCTGACTTCGACCCCTTAGGTATGAAGAAAACCAGGACTGTGCAATGCCTCAGTGGCTATGATAAGCATAAGTGTTCCACAGAGATTGTTGAGGGAATTCGATCTGTTTAGTGTTCCTTATCCCAGAAGGAACTATGGTTTGTCATCGTCTTTAACTCGTTTCGCATCAACGGCCAATGAATTGATTCGACAGAAGGACATTGATTTTTTAGTGATTCACTGAATCTTTTCAGATTAAAAATAAACAATGTTTGGTGATGCCTAATTTTATTTGTATATGTATCCTCATGCCCTTGGTGAGTGCAGCTTTGTTTGATGTGCCTATCTGACACTTGCTATGTTATTTTATTAATAAGTATTGATATATGTATGTGTTGATATTTATTGATTTGTTGATATCTTGTTAACTTTGGCTATATGTGATTTTTTTTACGCTAGGATACTGGTACTTATTGTCTGTTAGTTTATTTTTTTTTTCAATTTGCACTTTATTCTATTTTTGTATTGTGCTTTTGGTAAATGGCTGGTGGTATTTATTTAAGTATTCCAGCTTTGTCAATGACTTTTATTTGTGACATTAAAGCCATGTTTGAGTTTAAATTTGAAATCACTTGAAATGTTCAACTGGTTCATTTTCGATGAGACTTAAGGCAATTAAATGTATAAATCTACATAAACGTTCATGTCTAAATATTGGTATTTCTTAAATTTTCCATGGTGCATAAGAAGCAAAACTATCTATTCAGACTAGTAAAATTGCCAAAATACTGGAAATTTGTTGCAATTTAATGCATGTTTCAATTTTACCTCGATATTCTCATATTTCCCAATCTCGTATGGGAAATTATTATAAATAGTTATTTTCTTGAAACGTCAGTAAATCCGTCATTACTCGACTGTGTAGGCGGCAGTGAAGTTTCGTTTTTCCTCTGCCGGAGCTTTACTTTTCACTTTTCCGCCGGCGGAGGTAAAAGTGTTATCATAGCAACATAGATACAATACAAACAAACATCAAAATAGGCGTCAACAACTCAAGAGTTATTAAACTAAAATTTGTATTTATCACTCAATGTGTGACTGCATTTCTAAAAATCACTAATTTAGGAACAAATTGGTTATTATTTAATCGAATTTACCCAATAACTGCTTATCAATACGGAATTAAAACGCAATCGAAGACGCAATTTTAAAAATATAATTAGTGTTGACAGTGTCCGCTGACAGCTTTATGTTACATTACTATAGCAACAACCTGAGCCCATTCACCGACACCGCACCGGTCTAAGCCGCCTTGCGAACCCACTTATCTGTAATAATAATAATTATTACTATTAAAAAGAGACTTTTTGCATTAATTTGTCGACATTTGAAGAAAAAACAGCATATTTTATTTGGAGGAAAAGTTACTTTTCATGGCTTGCTCTCTATTACCAGCCTCACTCCGTTCGGCTGTTAAACACGAGCGCGCCATGAAAAGTATTACTTTTCCTCCATATAAAATAATATACTATTTGTTTTACTAGGCAGCAAAGTAGTAGATTGACTGCCGCGGCTGATAGTTCATAGCCGAGCGTAGCGAGGCTAGAATTCAGCTAAGGCAGTCAATCTACTTTGCTACCGAGTTGAACATATAATTTTTCTCCGATTGTTTATAATGATATATGTATATTGTATATTTGCAAATTATTACAATTTCCAAAATCTTTTTATTTTTCCTGTAGTGATAAATTAAAACAAAATTTGATAGAAATCGCAATTGTTGGAACGGTTGGTTGCTATGGAAATGTATATGTCCATAATAATTATAGTTTGACAACATATGTCAAACCATTTATTCCCATGGAGACTAATCATTTTGCTGCCTAGCCAGGAAAGTACTTACTTTGCTGCCAAGGCAGGAAAAGTAATACTTTGCTGATTGATATGTGTCTACAATAGTTATTTGTTTTACTAGGCAGCCAAGTAGTAGATTGACTGCCGCGGCTGATAGTTCATAGCCGAGCGTAGCGAGGCTAGGAATTCAGCTAGGCAGTCAATCTACTTTGCTGCCGAGTTGAACATATAATTTTTTCTCCGATTGTTTATAATGATATATGTATATTGTATATTTGCAAATTATTACAATTCCCACAATCTTTTTATTTTTCCTGTACTGATAAATTAAGACAAAATTTGATAGAAATCGCAATTGTTGGAACGGTTGGTTGCTATGGAAATGTATATGTCCATAATAATTATAGTTTGACACCTTATGTCAAACGTTTTATTCCCATGGAGATTAATCACTTTGCTGCCTAGGCAGCAAAGTACTTAGTTTGCTGCCTGGACAGGAAAAGTAATACTTTGCTGATTGATATGTGTGCTGTCAATCGGAGAAAAAATTAATATTTGCTGTCATTCGGAGAAAAACATTTTTATTGCAGAAATCACGAGGTTTCGAAATCTATGATTGATTTCTTAAAAATAACTGTGCTGGCTGGCACATGCACGTAAAGTAGATTTTGCAAACTGAATATTAAAAAAAAAACTTCATTTTGACATTTTCAATCAGATTGGTGCGAATTTTTGGTTTGTTCTGTTTATGCCTCACTTCTTTAATGTACGAAAGTGTGGTTGCTTCAGATTATTCGCTTTTCCAGTAATAAAATATTAAGTGGTTGTCATGTCAAAACTTTAAATGTCGATAGTTTAAACTAGCTCACCCTGTACAAAAGCATCATCATTTTAAAAGTAATACAGTCTTTAGCGTAGATTCACGTCAAGCAATCGGCTTTTCTAAAAAGAAAAAATGCTTCCAAAATTTTTTTTTTATATTTTTTTACCTAGAAATTGATGTATCTATTTACGTTTGCCCTGAAAAAAGTTGGTTTTCCCGACATTTTCGAAACAGAGTGTAGCATTTAGAGAGTTTTTCTCCCAGGAATTCCCTATCGGACTGCCTTATCTGTTTATTCGATACTCGCGGCTTTTTGCCGCTAGAACGACCCAAAGTACCTTATCGTATTTGGTCACTATAAAAATGCTACTGGTAAAGTAAAGTAATCTTTTTTATCTCTCAAGCTCACAATAAAATGAAGCCTATCGGACTTGTCAATATGCCTATACAAAAATACATTACGCCGATTACTGACCTCAGATGTCACTTAACGGATCTTGCACATAGCGAATATTCAAAGTAAAGGATATCTCAGAGAGTGACAAGAGTTGTTTATTGTACAAGTGAAAAGTACCTGTTCAGTGTGTCTCATTTTCAGGGTCCCTCTCTCATATTTTAATTATTAAAAACAAGATTTTGTTCAATTTTTTTTAAATTAATATGCCTCTTTGATGTGCTAGTTTAGGTGGGAAACGCATAAAATAATTTGCATTTGTCATCCTCCTGTCTCAAATATTATCAAAATATCCAAAACATTATTAAATATTAGCCGCAAAATCTTAAAGCAGTCAAATTATAAAAGTTTATATTAATTCTAACATAATTTAACTAGTTTGATTTATAATATATTTGCTCTGTAAAAACATTAAAACAATGAAGATTTTAAAATGTTCTAAAGATTATAATTATTTCTAAGAATAGTTGTGTTTCATTGATTGAACCATTGTTTTTATCTTCAGGTCTAAACATTCACAGATATTTAAAAACACTCAAGATAAGAAAACTAAGTATTGGGGGATTTACGGTTTTAGATTTTTAACTAATTGTATTATAATTACTGAGATATAAGAATTATTAGGCTCTGAATAACTTAAGTATTTGTTGGTCATTTCATAGAAAATCTCCAAATATATTTTATATTTGCTTGCAGATCGACAACTATGCACCAGGACTAATTGATAACACCCAAGTAATCTTTAGGGATACATTTGCGAACACTGTTTATTACTACCAAAGCAGTGTTAACTATTTGCAAAAGCAAGTTTTTGTGTAAGTATTGTCACACATTTATCTTTATCTAACCTTCATATATCACATATATTATGGCTGCTTTTGAAAACAGTTAATTATAATTTAAGTACATATTAACATTTCTTTTTAAAGTAATTATAGAAATCGAAATTACTTTTAAAAATTTATCCATATGCATACACATGCTTACTAGCATGCAGTACTAAGAAATTCATTAAAATAAAATGCTATCGTTTCTCTCAAGGTTTTAGACAATGTTTGATTCACTTTACATTTTTATGTGCTTCTTTCAAATGGAGAAAAAGCGATATTTATATACAAAAGTGGAATCACCTAACTACAAGAAGAAATTGTCAACAAAACAGTTGCCTTAATATAGAAAATATTAGTTTGCATTAAGAAACATAATTTCAAGATTACATGACACGTCTTAAGATTCTTCATAGGCCTACTTATTAATTTAAAGTGTATGCTCTCTTTTTCTTATTACCGAAGATTTTGAATAATAAAATCTACAACACTTAATTAGAATAATGATTTAAGAACAAGAATTGTCCGAGTGTATCCTGTGTATTATGTAAAGTCGGTAAGACAAGCGTTTTAAAATGAACTATTTACGTGCATGGAGATCATTTTGAACAATAATTTTATTGCAATTTTTAAATTATTTTCTTTTACTTTCTTGCATTCCCTGCAGGAATATTTCAGGTTCATTTAACCGAAAGTTGGCATAAATATATGATGGTATTTTAAATAGCCTATGATATAAAAGATAAAAGTAATAAAGCTGTATAGGTGTATTCCTTATAATTCAACAACTTGTTGAAGAAAAATTTTAAATACAAAAGTTATAGGGTTTTTCATGAACTGTTAAGATTTGTTATTAGAACAAAAATATAAACATGTTTTTTAAACGAATCACCCTGTATATGGTTTAGCACATTCCTTACTGATTCCGAAGCTACCAGAGTTGATACCACCTCTATCTTTAAAACTACTCGAGAAAATTTGAGGCGTATTTATTTGTTTTGCTTAGTTTGTTCATGTCCTGGTTCAGTTGGAACATTTCCATGCTCTTTTCAAGGCAGCGCAGTCTTGGAATAAACGCAGAAATTTAAAGTAATATTTGGCGTCAAACACCTGTTCATTTCGAGGTGCTGTGAACATTGAAATACACACGGATTTGTATCGAAATACGCAAGATAACGCATGTTTTACATTTCCGTGTTTAAGTCAAGACATCGCGGTCATGAAAAAATTCAGCATTTACTTCTAAATACGTGTCGATTTCAAGAAGCCCGATCTTGAACTAGCCCGGTTGAAATAAAACACATAGTGCAAGACAATGAAAAGTAGAGTAGAGTAGAGTAGGGTGATTTATTGGCAATAGTCTACAAAGTATTTTTACAAGTCAAAAGAATATAAACTAAATATTTAGTGCATAATACATGATAACTAGTGCATAATACATGATAACAAGAAACAGTAACATATATCACACAATTCACAATAAACTTCTTACACAATTGTTAAATATTACAAAAATTTAAAAGTGTATTATTTACAAAGTTACACATTAAAATTGAAGTCAATTTTCATACTTCTTACAAATTAGTGCGCATTACACGTGTTTGGAACCAAATGTGTTAATACCGCGTTATTTAAAGACCGCGGGCGCTTTTAACTGGATCGGATTGGAACAAGGATATGTAGAATGACGTCTTGGCGGTCCATGAAGAAGCCTATAATTTTTGTATTTAAAGTTTTATCTATCTCTTATAATAAACAAGCTACAAGATGTTCAATTATAAGGGAATGCAAAGGAAACCGGTTCATTGCATTACGCTATTGTCCCTTAGATACCAAGGAAAAATTTTGCCGAATAAATATGGTAGCTAAAAGATTAATCTCACTTTTAAATTTTAATGTCAGCTTTAATATGAATTTTAAATTGTGGGAACATGTAAATAGTGGACTTTGTTTTTGTTTAAAACCAATTAAGCCAATTACTTATTTACTTGTGCATATTGTTCTTGATTAAAAATAATTCTAGCGATATTAATAAATACTCGTTTAAAAGCAAAAAGCAATTATGCTAACGCTTCACTCTAGAAATATGTACATAAAAACATGTTTATCTTTTAATAACAAGAGATAAGAGTTGTTTAAGCATTCAATAATTACTCAATTAAGGTTATGTATTTGTGGGTTAACTAACTTTCAGCAATTCTGTAGGAAGTGATATTTTTCCATTTGAATTTTTTCCCATAGATTAATATTTATTTATAAACGAAAACCCCATTTTATACGATTATTTATGTTTATACTAAAAAGTTAAGTTAATGTAAGATGGGCATTAATACAATCCGTCTTTAAGTAAGAAAACCCTACGAGAGAATCTGAATGGATCTAGTGAGGGATTTCTATTTAATAATTGTAATGACCTTTCTATTGGTCTATTAATTCTAGTGTTGTGCACCGGTCAATTGACCGCGATCAGAATTGCCAAATGGTCGGTCAAATAACCGAAAAGATTTTGAACGGTCAGGCGGGGACGGGGTAGGGATAATTTCTGTTGAGACAAGCAAGCTTGAGACTGTTTACTCTAGTCGTAGTCCGTGTGCCGAACGAAACTGGTCAGTGTGAGGAAATGTCCAATCTAAGAAAAGGAACTGATTGAAGACCACAACTGCTGGCAAGATCGTAGGAGTGTACCATAATCTGAGACTCCTGAAAAACAACCACAGAAGACGTAGGGAGAGGAATTCAGGAGTCCGAGGACTTCATTCCAAGAAATACTCAATAATAAAAAAGAGATAACATTATAATCGAGATTATAATATTAATATGAATGCGTTTTTCCAAAATTGTCAATTGACCGAAAATAATTTCAATTCAATTCAATAGAGCTTTATTATCAGAAGAAATAATTTCTCATTGACAAAGCAGAACATGAATACATTTAAATATAACAAAATATAATTACAATTAATTCACAATATGCCAACAGTTAAAATACATTAATCTAAAAATCACATAAAAATAAAATTAGTGGTAAATAATAAACCTGCAGTAAAGGCACAACACCCATTATACACTTATAAAATAACACATCCATGTACTACGCTAAATTACCCGTCATAAACTCGTCGACTGAATAATAGGCCTTCTCGACTAAAAGTCTTTTAACATCCTTTCGAAATGTCATTAAGTTTGAGACATTCCGAAGTCTCTGTGGAAGTTTGTTGAATATTGTTTTCCTCTTATAAAACAGTTAATTCTGGATAAGACCAGAAGAAGGAATGGATAAGCCAATAGTGCGCGCGCTTCTTGTATTATGGCAAGAAGACCTGTCAATATCCGTTGCATGTTTCTTATACATCAGCCACACAGTCTCCAATATAAAAATACTGGGTAGGGGGAGAATTCCCTGGACAAGAAACAGAGGCCTACTGGAATCTCTGGGTGCAGCCCGACAAAGATATCTTAGGGCTCTCTTTTGCAAAATAAACAGAGTGTTAAAAATATATTGAGAACAAGATACCCAAAAGCATATCCCGTATCGAAGATGACTTTCAATAAGCGCGAAATAAGCACTTCTAGATACCTCTGTATTCAACTCGCTAGATATTATTCGTATTGCATAGCACCCAGACGCAAGTCTCGCAGAAATGTTGGAAACATGCGTAGCAAACTTCAGGGCTCCATCTATATATATATATATATATACCCCGAGAAAACTCACAACATCCGCACAACCTACACTCATGTTATGAAACATCAACATCATCACACTTAAAGCTGACAACGTTGGTTTTTGAAGCGTTATAAACCAAAAGGTTGGAATCGCACCACCTTCCAATCCTTGCCAGATCACTATTAATAATTTCCCCCAGTAAACCTGATATCCCAGTGGTGCCAGAGGATAGTGGTGTCATCCGCGAAAATCGTAAAAAAGCCACCCATGTCAATAGAGGGGAGATCGTTGATATATATCAGGAACAACAGCGGCTCCAAAACTGATCCCTGAGGGACACTGGCTGTCGTCACCATAGGCGTTGACACCCGACCTCCCAACACCACTGTCTGAGAGCGATTCGACAAGTAGGACCTGAACCCGTCCAAAGCAACACCCCTGAAACCATAAACTTCAATCTCCTGCAACAGTATTCTGTGACTCACGCAATCGAACGCTTTTGACAAATTACAGAACACTGCCGCAGCCGCTTCACCCTCATGCAGCTGGAGATACAATTTTTCCAAAAAGGAAAAATGGTATCGTTAGTACTCCTAGAGTGCTGAAATCCAAACTCGCCAATGCCCTTCTTTTCACTAGCTTCTCCATAACTTGAAGGGTCTTCATGATCCTCACCCTTAAAAAGAGGTAAAACCTGAGCCCTCTTAAAGCAAGATGGAAATGTTCCTTTACAGAACGTGTCATTTATAGAAGCTGCCATAGCCACAAGAGCTTCATCCGTAAGTAAGGAAAATTCGCAGGGAAATCTCGTCCAAACCTGATGCATTTTTATTTTTTATTGCCCAAATGTCTCTTTTAGTTTAAAAATGTCAGTCGGAGTTAGATAAAACGAGTCACAGACCGAAACTTTTCCCAGATAATCCAGTGGACTTCCTGGATTATTTATATTTTTTGAAAGTGAGGAAGCAATTGAGCAGTAAAAGGAATTCAATCGGTCCACAGAGATGTCATTGGAGGCCTGCAAAGGACTGCACCCCGCACGCAGGTCATTTACGATCCTCCATGCATCCCTTGGTCTGCTATTTGCAGTATCAAGTCTCTCACCATAGTAGAGAACTAGCAGCCCTAATAGTTCTTCTATATACCTACCATACGATAATTATTGTAGTATGATACAAAAAAAACACTATCAATAGCATATTTACGGATGAAGTGCAAAGCACGCATCCTCAATCCCAGGGTAATTCATTTCAAGCGGAGGAAGTTTGGAAAGCAATAGGTCAACATTGGGAGGTTTGTATAAACAAAGTATAAAGAGATTGGATACAGCCACATGAATAAGTGAACATTCAAATTCTCTTTCCACAGTTAAATTGTTATGCCCAACAATATTCCCGCACTTACATCTGGCAAAAAGACTCTCACTAACAAGTATTGCAGTTCCCATGCATAAATGTGCTTCTACAAAATAAGGACACCACCCGATAATTGGGCAATGATAGAGGTTCACCCTTCTTGAGCCAGTGCTCAGTAAGCAGAATGACATCAGGATAGTAAACTTGTTCCAGAAACAATTCAAATTCATTACATTTGTTTCTAACGGACTGAATGTTTAAAAGAAGTAGTGAAAGATTAAGAATACCGTCGCGCTAATTCATATTAAAAAAGAACTATCACTGGGATGGCGCGGGAGGGTACCTCCCTCAAAAACGGTCGATTGACCCATCCTGATATCCTCCGCGCCCGCACTTACCTGATATTTATTCGGTGATTCGCATTCTACACTCTGATCTGCCCGAACAGAAGATACATTACTGTTATCAATAGACACATTATGAACCTAGAACTATGGAATATCTGATCTCGCAAATATCTAGAGAGTAGTCTTTTGTTGCCGTAGAAAGGTGCCCCAATCCATGATCTTTCATGCATGCATGAAGTTATCCATGGAAATAAATAGAGTTTCCCGGAGGTTAAAGTGAACATATCTCTAAATGCAAGAATTAACCCTGTACCTAAATAAACTGATTAAGTACCCTTCTTTCTTTGTGATGCATAAGGAGATCCGATCAGAATTAGGTTAGTTCCATTAGACAGCAAACTAAGTTTTTTTAAACTCTTCTGGTCAACTTCAATTCCCCTTCTCGCGTTTTCACAACCAACAAACACAAGAATATAATCTGATCTTGTCAAGTTTACAGCATGTCGGTCGCAACGCCATGTCAATAGCCTCAGAATATAATAACCCAGATTCATACTGACAATTTAAGTCATAACTCGATTGAGTAGCACGCTTTATAAGATTTGCGCACCCTTTAACACTCAGATCATCCCCCACAATAAGAATAACTGGCTTTTTAATATACACTTTGTCTTCATCTTTATGACTTTTTTCTTTAGAGATATTAGAAATCTGGGTGGCCCCCGATGATTATCAGCTTCCACCATTTTATTTCTGGTAGACACTCCGGCAGGTAGATTTGGAGAATTCTTCTTCAAGGATTCCTTAAGCTTAGATATCTCTTCACAGTACATATTATTTGCCTTCTCAAGTATGCGAATAGAGTCAATCATCCCTCTGTTTATAGGCCTCATCGGCGGGCGTCATCCCCTTCAACTGTACCCATTTTTTGACGACATTGGTCAAGCTCCGCAACAACCTGTTCCTTACTCTCACTAGTTAAATTTATTTCTTCTTTTAACCGAATAATCGTCTCCTGCAGTTCCTTTACTACTTTATCCGTGTAAGCCTTCTCCGTCTCAAAAACGTCATCCTTAAAGTCCTCAGTTAATCTTCTTTGCTTGGAAATAAAGTCATCCCTTTGCTTTATTTTTAAGCTGATCTTATTATTCTCCTCCTCGAGGCTCTGAATTCTTTGCATATAGTTCTATTCAGCATTTTCAGCTAATAAGGCTTGCTGGTTTAATTTAGACTTTAAATCAGCAATAGTTTTTGATATTCTCGCATATTCAGCCTCACTATCGTTCACAGATGCATCAACGATGTTCATTAATTTTTGAGATATCCCCAACATATTGCTTGCAGTCCAAGCAATAAAATAAGATACTTCGTTGATTCTTAAAAACAGCATGTACTTAAATTAGCACATGTCTTGCAGATTACCAGGTTGGTTGCACCCATCACACCTTGTTCCAAAGACCTCCTCCTCCTCCTTCGGCCTAGCTTTAAACATACATTTTTTTATTACAATAAGAGCAGTCGAATTCCGACATGCTAAGATAATTTAAATTTAAGTTCCAACAACGTGCATCAAAATGAGCATGAACGAGACATTAGAGTCCATGAAGATATCAGCCTCGCTCCGGCGTTGCCAAATTCCGACCCTACAAAAATATCAGCGGTCAAATGTGACTCGTAGCAAAAGCCAACATTTACCAAAGTTTAGAAGAAAATCACAACCTCACTATTAGTTTTCAGGATTGGCGGGAAGCGAGATTTCAGTTCATATTGCACTTGTGATTGGATCGCTACGTGAGGTGACGCATGTCTTCGTGATGCAACCAGTTGTTTGTTAAGTCAGCGAATGGTCTAGAGGTCTGCATGGTTGGCCTTCACTTCGGCGACCCGAGTTCAAATCCTGTCGGTTTTGGTGTTTTTTTTTTAAGTAAACAGTTTTTTCTTGATTTTTGGGGTTTTTCTTGGGTATGGCTTGGGTTAGCACTTGGTTAGTTTCCTTTTCTTGGGCCCCGAAGCGAGCGGAGGGTCATATACTTGCCAAATGCAGGTCTTTAAATCGCATGCATTCACAAGTGCACTACGAACTGAAACATCGCTGGCGGGAAAGTTGAGGCAACGTCGCTCCCTTCCGCACACTATTCATTCAACTACAGCACGTCGCCTGTGAAGACTGTCACCTGATGTTTGGCGGGAAAAATGCATAAAATGTAAAGAAAAAAAAAAGGAAAACGTTTTCATAATACCTCTCTGAAAACTATCATTTTCGACGTCTTTGTAGAGCTAAGAAAGTAAGTCTTCGGTCCGGGCACGGGAAAAATTTTCCCGGTCCCTAATTAGGGAGCGGGAAAAGTTTTCCCGCTCCCTGATCTTAAGTGCTAAATTTGCAGTTATTTAGTCACATAATAAGCATAAAGTATAATAAATTGGGTTAAAATTATACAGCGATGCAGTCTACAAGATTAATCTAGTACATTTTAGCTAGCGTCAATAGTCTAATTTTAAGTAAAATTATTTTATTTATTCTGATCTTACTTGTCACAAATGCTTCAAAATTAGCTGCATATTCAATTACAACAAGGCATACAAACACATTTCCATAGCAACGCTTGATGAATATTAGATAAATACCTGTCTTGCTTGTCTTGCAAGTTTGACGTTTGCTTTCATTTGAATACAAAATATATTATGACATGATTTTGGATATGTAAAATTATAATAATTTTATGTTTATGTCTTGATTTCAGAGAGGTATTATGAAAATATCATTCATTACACGTCCAGAAACAGCTTTTCCTGTGCTTGCACGACTTCCGGTGTTCGGCTAGGCCTCACACCAGAAACTGTCGTGCGCGCACCGGAAAAGCCTTGTTTCCGGACTGGTAATGAAATATACTATTGTTGTTGTTTAGTTTTCCAATCTGAGTTGATGAGTTATTGTTGGTTATTTTCCACAAAACTTTATTATGTGTGCCAAGAAAAAACACTGAACTACACAGACTGAGTTTTTGGGAGTTTAAAAATCACAAAAACAAGATATTTTCGCGCTAAATCGACAGGTAAACAAACTCACGTCCACACGGTTACATTACAAAAAATATTCTTTTGACTGGTCAAATGCAGACCACTAATTAATTTCATAGTTTGTACCGTGATTTATCAATGAGTTGGCGATTAGGGAGTTTGAAACGAATTTGATTTAATAGTGCGGGACAATCTATGATTCGATTCACAATCTTGTAAAGAAGAGAAAGATCACCAACTACCCTTCGATGAGGTAAGGGAAGGCCAAGGTTACCAGACTGAAACCTGAACTGACAAAATCCAAACAATTTACGTAGAACCTTCAATGTTCTGAATATGGATATTGTGAAAAGGTGCCCGTACTTTTGAGGCATACACAACAATTGGTCTCACCAAAGAACAATAAAGTATTCCTAATGGCCTTAAAATAAAACCTAAAACCTGAAAGGCCCTGGTTGTAACACCAGTGCACTGTTCCCTAAACGAAACCTTGCTGTCGAAAATAACGCTAAGATCCTTAATTTTATCCATTAATAATTGCAACTGAACATTATTAATATGATAATCGCTATCTCGTCGGGCTTTATTACAAAAGAAAACTAATATAGTTGCATTTTTTGACATTTAATATGATCTTGAAAAAGTTCAGATCATCTGTGAATAGCAGATAATTACAGGATGAAAGGAATTGGCCAATATCGTTAACAAATAAATTAAATAACAATGGGGGGCTAGATGTCCACATTGTAGAACTCCGCAGTAGCAATGATATATTTAGAGACATATTGGCCAATTTTTATTCTTTGTCTTCTTCCTCTCAGGAAACAGCTTAATTCAAAGATCTCTTGTCGAATCCAACTGCTCTTAATTTCACCAAAAGCAGCCCTATCGAACGCGTTGGAAGTCTGGATAAATATCATCAACCTGGCAGTTTCATATAGTACTAGGTTGGTAGTAGTAGACCCCTGACACAAAACCATGGTGCTCTTGTACAATGATTCTTTACCAGCCTAAGCTGATCATAGACTAGACTGTCCCTTTGGAATAGCCGACTGCTGCGTGGTATGCAACTGCTGCTGCACAAGTTCTCTCGAAATAATAATTGGGTACTTAAATACTATCACTGTAATTACAATAAACGCTTTGAAAAAAAAATCAGCAAATGAGCGTGATATCCCGTCCGCCATCCACCATTTTATTATCGAATAACGTATAATCTGGGATATCAAAACTTCTATTCTGCTCATTAATATATTTTCATAATGATTTATTACCATATTATGTATAAGTAAATTTGATAATCTCTCCTAATTAGTTGTTTGCACTGGGTTGGCAATTCTGGAAATCGAATTCTCCTGATTCCCAGACTGCATGTAGGATCTATGAGCGCATTTTTCGTTTATTATAAGTTCTCTAACCTCAGCACCAAAGTATTTCGGAAAATTTGACCTCTATGGGGCACATAGTTAGATATTTCCTGATTAATAATGCTATAAAAATAAAAAATCTCCTTTACATTAAGAATAGAAGGTTCTGCCTGCCAGTCGATAGATCTCAAAAAACAGTTCAGTTGAAATAGTCCGCGTTTCTTAGTCATGTAAATCTCTTCTCGATGTAAAGTTCTTAACACCCAGTACTAACCTCACGATAATAAGCAATTTGAGGCTGACTTCAGGATTTTTTTTCCTATTGCTGCTTGTTTTTTCCAATGACAACACACTTAAAATGTATTATTTCTAATTTTAACAATTGCGGATAGATTTTACCAATTTGCAATAGGATTTGCTAAATTTTAAATAATGGTTTCTATAAGAAGAGGAAGTTAATAATTCCACAAATTTGGATAAGGAGAAACATTCGAAAATTCCTCTATTTGGAAACTATTAGTGGAATAGTCATGTATATTTTTATTCCCACTTGACTTTCTCAAGTTTATTACAGAGAACGTTCTTAACTAATACAAGCAAATAAAAATTGTAAGAATGAACAACAGTATAAAATAATTAAAGTCGTTAAGTAACTGATATAACTATACCTCTTGGATCCTACGACATCCATTTTAAATTTATATATTATCTTAAAGACTATGTATATAATAACAATTAGTTATAGATAGCATTTAACGTTATTGGGAACTACTAATTGATAAAAAAAGTAACTTTTGGTGCTTGGACTTTCATTTTATTTCTCTTTGCAGTGGTCAGCTCTCACCTGAAAACATTCAGCGAGTAGTTGTCGGAGCATATAACACAACATCAGAAAAAGCTGTTGAATACTACCATTGGGTATACCAAAAAGTCCAGACAAGCATCAAATAACTCCACCAATACTTTAGGTTTTTCCAATTCTATTTTATTTTTTCTATATTTCTTATCATATTAAGATTTCGGAATATAATTTAAGTATGTGGATATTGTGTGCATGGTGAGATAAAATAAATTGCATTTTTTATTGTAAGAAACATTAATTTATTTAGGAACGCATATTGTTATGAGAATAGCATGTTAAATACAATTTTTTATTACAAATATTGTTTTATTAGCGACTAAAAAATAGGTTTACAGTGTTCTTGTATATGCGGTCACAGAGGTCGTCAGCAGATTCATTTTTCACAGATGATACAATGTCCAGAACTTGCCTGAAAATATATACCCCTTATTAATTTATTCAAGCTGGTATAGTACCAGAGTTAATTCAAATAGTACATTTCATCGGTGTACAGTACTATCGGTGATAGTATTCCATATTAACAGTGATTTATTAGTGGCAAACCTTTAAAATTTAAGTTGAACTCTCCGAATCATATCCTTATACACATAGTTTTTCCTTAGGCTATTGATTTAAATTTGGGGACAATTTCACGAAATCAAACAATACCATTAATGTTCAGGCTCGCTATAGAAACGAAATATGCCCAACAAAAGTCGGCCGTTTTTAAACTTGTTAAATACGCTAACTATCACATGGTTTAACGAGGTTAATTTATTTCACAAGTGTAAAAGTAAAACGCCGTTATTATACTTGAAACTTGTCACTATTTTTCAATCTCTTGTTCGTGCGGTTACGGAAATATCTAAAATACCTGATATTGACTGGTTCGTTTCTACTTTTCACCATGTGATCTGGCATCCATTTTTCCTTTTTGACTGAAGGAAATGATTTGTTTCCTTCAGAAATGTACTTAAATCCAGCATGGCTCGGTCTGATATCGCACCAAGGACAATCAGTTTCAATCATGAGTTTGTCACTTGGGAGTTCCTTTACAGTGTCCAAATTTTCTTGTGTTTTTAGGGAACTAAAATTATTGTCAATATACAGTGTGTAACAAAACCATCATATTCAGTTTAGAGTACGAAACAAAACTACTTAACCTTAGTAGGTTTGAATTTAGCACTATACAGGATGTTCCCAAGTTCCTACATCTAATAATAAACTTTAATTTTGGTTGCCAAAATTGTGATTTTGGAAAACGATTGCGAAAAGAGTTTTTCAAATTGCATGCCAAGGCTTCAGGCGATTGGGAAGCACTTATTTTTTTTATATGCTGTTAAACTAAAATAATTAAAATGCCAAACATTACAAGGAAAGCCAAATTTGTCAAATCTTAGGTTAGGTGAAGTATAATTTATTTAGTTTCAAGCTAATTTTTATGACAAATGAGACGGTATTTTCATCAAATTTTAATACTATGTTGGGGTTTGGAACCTTCGGCAACCTGCACTAAAAGGGAGTTTTATCCACAATACCAAAGTTTACAGAATTATTGCACTCGACACGCGTTTCGCTAACCATGTTAGCATCATGCATCAGGAGATGAATAAAACTTTAATAGTTTATTCGAATCTTGCAAGCCTTCTTCTTTATGGGCGTATTATTCCATGATACGTATGATGATTTCCATAAAACATATGCTCATATAAGTAAACACACGAATTTAATTCCATTTCTTAAAAGAAATTGTGACGGGTATCTAGCAAAAAGGTCAAGAGTATTCACGAGAATGGATCTAACCAATTAAAAAAAAAACAATATTTTGTAACAAGCAAAGGCGACGCGCGACGTTCAAATAGGCGAGGACGTGACATCCCTGGAAGGCGAATGGCGCAGTAGCAGAGTCGAGTTATGGCGTTATGTAATTATGATGACTATACTGGCAAAGGTTGAAGGTGTAAAGGCGGAAATATTAGTGGCTGTAATAATATTGGCGAAATAAAACGTGTTACTAAAAATCATTTGTTTACGAAGGTGACCTTAATTGTTGGATTGGCTGGAGAAAGGATGAGAGAAGAACTGGCAAATTTACTCTTAGACAGTGCAAAGAATGAAGGTGAATGTTTCCTTTTTATTTTGCCAAACACGAAAACCATTATTCGGGGAGTTTTTGTGCTATTTGGAAATATTGATGGTATAAATCAAAGATTTGAATAAATCCTTGGTATAAATATGGTCGAAATAATTCGCAGTTACATTAATCTTCGTCCAGTAATGTTGGTCGATCAGTGACGATTTTTAGTTCAATACAAACAGGACAACGGTATTAAGCGAACTTATCGTTGACTACGGGAGGTACTTTTGGAAATCTGACAAAGAAAACTGCCATATAGGTATCTGAAACTAGAACACCCTCAAGAATGCATTGGTCACTGTTTCAGGCAGTCCTCCACGTCGTTGCTGGCATGGGTGCAGATTTGTTAACAGTAAAATAACCATGGTGGTTGGCGTTCCAACACAGTTGCTGAGGGTACATCGGAAATTCAATCGAAAATAAGAAGAACGCAGCATTGTAAATCCTAGGAATTATCAGTAGGAATTTGGACGTTAGTGCAAATGACCAGGAGATTAAAACACATTGACTGCCCGTACCCAAAGGTGTGTTGCATCAGGTGCCACTAAAGTTTTTTTTTATATATAATAAGATGAAATATGGGAAAATTAGGGTTTCAGATCAGTCCTACTATGGCTTTTTATTTTTTTTAAACGCACCTAGCGTATTATGGGCACAGGTCATGAGTCAAACCATAGTCGGTGACCATGACCGCGCTAGGGACGTTTATCTCAGCACTATAGATAAATGTGGACACGAAGATTGTCAATTGCTTTGAAAATTGTATTTCGCCATATTTCGCGATTATTTGTCAGTTCGGTTGCTCTTGTGACACTAATATCTATATAGCAATTGTGTTGTCGCATCCATCTAACGTGTAGGAGAACGGCCACGACGCCTTCCGTTCGGAGCATGGCCCTGGATAACAAGTTTTTCCATATATCACTTCTATGAATATGGCCGAAAAACGTCAGGATGCGCGTCGAAGCAATGGAGGATAGTCGCTTTGGATTTCCAAGTTCGCTTAATATAGGAACGTTAGTTCGGTGGGCTGTATAAGGGGCTCTTAGCATCCTTCTCCAGGTACACATTTCTAACGGTCCAAGTTTCAGAGCCATACAAAAATATTCAAAAGACAAGAGACCGGACCAGCGACATTTTGGTGGCTTTGGTGATATTATTGTCACGCCATATTTTAGTCAGTTTTGTCATGGCTGACTGTGCTTGTTGAATGCGCCGACGAATTTCAACCTCACAACCACCTGAATTGTCGATCAAGAAACCGAGGTATACAAGACTTTGGATTACCTGACAACGACCTACTAATGTAATTTCTGGATGATTGTTATGTTCCCTGTCTACGATCATGATTTTGGTCTTGTTGTAGTTGATACTGAGACCACACGCTGCACTATATTGTTCTAAGATGTTAAGTAAATTTAATAATTCATCCTGAGAAGCAGCAATAAGAGCAGTATCGTCGGCAAACCTTAAATTAGATATCTTGATTCTACCAATAGTTACACCACCATCCCAACCGTCCAGTACCTGTCTCATCACAAACTCGGAATAGATGTTAAACAACATCGGCGATAAAACACAACCTTGACGAACTCCTTTCTTTGTTGTAGTTTGACGAGACATGTTACCGTCAATTCTTACTCGAGCTGTGTTGGACTCATAGAGCTGTTGTATAAGAAATATCAGGTGGTCAGGAACTCCCATGGAGAGAAGAATTTTCCATAGTTTAGGACACTTTACGTTGTCAAAGGCCTTCGAGTAGTCCACAAAGCAGATATAGACTGGGAAATAATGATCCCTAGCATTCTCAACAATTTGCCTCAAGTTCAAGATCTGCTCTCGTGTACCGTACCACGTCCCTTTACGAAACCTGCCTGCTCTGGAGATATTTGCCAGCTAATCAAACCCTCTAAACGAGATTGCAGAATATATAACATAACCTTGCTTGAATAGGAGATCAATGAGAGTAGACGATAATTATTGGCCAGACACCGGAGGACCAAATTTTCTGACAAATACGATGTAAAAAATGTAGGCCGTCATCATCTAAGCACTTCAAAGTTTCGGCTGAAAGCGCATCAATGCCTGAAACTTTACCGGTTTTAGTTTCGCGGCCTGTTCAACTGCCGAAAAAAGAATATCCGGCTCACGCTCGTAAGTTAAAAAAGGAGCTTGAATGTGAACATTGGAATATAGGTTTTCACAATATGTGCGCCACACCTCAATAATCTCGTCCATGCTAGTGATGAGATGTCCATCGGTGTTCTCAACTGACCAAGTTTTGGGTTTAAAGTCCCGATTGAGAGACTTTATCTTTAGGAACATCTCTCTTGGATGGCTTGTGTTGACGTGTGCTTGTATTTTGCACAGTTCTTGAAGAGAGGAGTTCATATCTTGGCGGCAGAGGATTTCACGTGTTAATTGTCTATACCGATCTTGCTTTGCGTCAGAATCCAGACCTGAGATCTTAAGCTCTCTACGATCTTCAATGACGGATAATGTATGGGTGGTAATCCAAGGCTGTTTAGGTTGTGTGCTGCGTTTTGGTTGAGTTGTTTGGGCAGCTTGTGTAAGAATACTCTTAAATGTTAACCACATATTATTGGAAGAAGATTCATCCGTCATCGAGGCACTCTGATATCCGTTGAAAGTTTCTGCTTAGAACGTGGACATACCTTCAGCTTAAGCTGGAGTTCACAAAGAAGGAGTTGATGGTCCGAGCCACAATCGGAACAACCTGGTAGAGTTTTACAAAGACTGATAGATGACTTCCACCTTGTTCTAACTAAAACGGAATCGATTTGATTGCGATATCGCCCATCTGGTGAGACCCAAGTATACAAACGTCGGGGTGTTGTGCAAAAAGGGTGTTGGCAATTAAGAAGTTGTTGTCAATACAAAATTGGAGCAGACGTTGGCCCCTTTCGTTTCTGGCACCAAGACCGAATTTACCAATATGTGCTTTAGATGTTTATCTTCTACTGTTTGACCAACTTTAGCGTTAAAATTACCAAGGACAAGAACCATCTCGCGATTTGATAGGGATGCGAGTGTAGATTCAAGATCGTTGTAAAATGATTCCACAGTGTCATCATCCGAGTTAGAAGTAGGTGCATATACCACCTGCACAATATTGATCGGTGTAGGGGTCGCATTGATGCGTAACGTGATTATCCTCTCACTGACAGACTTGTAACCAAGAATAGTCCTTACGTGAGCTCTCGCCACCCAAAAGCCAACACCATTGATGCTTTCGTTAGAATTACCCGAAAAGCCATCGAAATTGTCATTGCTGGAAGTGAAGTGCCCCGAACCCCCATAATGAGTGTCAGACAGACCAGCGACCGCAATATTACCTCTTGTAAGCTCTTTTTCAAGAATATTGAGCTTACCGGTCGCTTCAAGACCTCTGACGTTCCATGTTGCCAGGCGATGTTTGCGGCGAGTCTTGAAAGTGTCATCAGTAATGAATTTCGCACAAGAAGCCTGATGGTCGCACCTCTTGTGCTCGGTCACCAATTTCACACTGACCTCCCCGGACGAGGAACAGCGCCGATTGCCAGTCGGAGAGCGAAGCCTCTTATCCGAGGCCTCGCTGTTGCTACCTGTACTCATTTCAAGAGTTTCTCTTGGAATATCAATACAGATCTTTAATGCAGTAGTCTTCCATTTGCTTTCTGCATCCTCATGCCGTTGATTAGATATTGGTTCATCCGCCTTTAGGGACGACTTCTCATCCCTAGGACAAGAGAGTGCCCTGACTCTTGTTAACTCCTCGATCCGAAGCTGTTGGTTGACAAGAGGGTACTGCTTATACCGACAGTTTTCGGTACCTTTTACGACACGCAGGATATACGTTGGAAGATATTCTAACCCGCCCCCACACAGGTCCTCCAGTTCTGACCTAGTACATTTTATGAGTTCACAACATCTCTGGCAAGAAATTGTGACTATGACGATGATAGGTAAATTAAACAAAATTGACAAACTTTTATTTATTCATGTTCAAAATATAATATACAATGAATAAAATAAAAAAATATTATGTTTTTGCATGAAATACCATAAAATATGGTGTGAGACAAAGTCCAGGGCCGCCATGACACTGAGGACCATAATAGACGGAATCCTTTCTCCGACCATCGTTCCAACAAACATTGCACTTTCTCTTTTTAGCTTTTCCATTTTCTCCTTTTGGACAGTACTCTGAAAGATGCTGTAAGTTAACCATAGGTAGGGGATCTGGTGGTAGTGGATCAAGCAATTTTGTAATAACATCCAATCTGAAGTCGCACAAGCCTTTACGACTTCCAGTGTCTTTCTTGTATAAATGAATGGAATGGAATGAATTCAGCAACATTATCTGGAATATGTGAATGGCCAATTTCTTGTACCAGATAAGGATCTTATGCTCACAAGAATAATATGACAACATTTGATCGCAATGATCAACACCTGCCATAAGCTTGTTGCATTCATTTATCATCATTTGACCACATTGTGTAGTTACTTCCTCCAGTTGTCCACTAAATTCATTGGAAATAGCTAAAATTTATCTGCGGTCCTTCCACTTCATAACACAAATGCCCTTGCTATTGAATTGAATAACCAGCTCGACCTTCTTCAACTTTTTAGCTACAACTTCTGGAGGGTCAAAGTTCCCGTGGCATATTTTTTTTGATTTAATCAATCCTTGGTCAATTTGACGCTCTTGTAAAAATTATCCATGAACACTGAATGTCCAGCTCCTAGGCATTCTTCTAAAAGAGATAGGACCACTTTTTCTATGTACAGAGTTCCAGATAATTGAGGATCAGCAGCTCTTAAATACACGATCAATTTTAGTGTTAATCCATTAGGTTCACACGAGACGTACAACTTTATGCCGAACCTGTGGCGTTTTCCTTTAATATACTGGCGACTCATCAATGTTGTTGAAGAAGTTGACAAGTGGCATATTGTTATCCATGTCTTCAAAATGCAACGACCTTAATATTAGTAAGAATGGATTACGGCTCATAAATGTTGAAACTAATTGAAAGTTGAACAAATAGTGTTTTTTCCAGTAGTCGTTGATTCTGTTCAGTCAAATGGTTCCCATGTGAAATAAGAGCCCAATGAACGTTTTTATTTCGTGTCACGTCCTTCCAACGACTAATTCTCGATTGATCTCCTTCGCTTCTGCCAAGTAGTTCCACAGCATGTGCGTTAGCTTTGTTAGAAAGAGGGTCATAAAACTCTTCGGTGGCTAACAAGTTAAAATAATCAATTGGCTCTGTTCCTTCTGAATTGACAAGAATACCTGAGACGCCTGTGAACGAAGTATCTGGACTATGTACTTCTTGGTATGATCACTTGGAAGAAGTAGCAACAGGGCTACCCGGAACAACCGGCAAATCTGGCGTGACGGGAGTGCCCGGCCGGGAAGGTTGATCAAACTCCTCTTTTGAATCGCTGACGGTGCCAGGATTATATTCAGGATTGTCGTCACTCAGGATCTTCTTCTATATCTGATTATGCCAAAATTGCACGAATTTCATCATCCGTTAGAGCCTTTTTTGATATGGGTTATCAATTGTTCTCTGTTTTTTCATAGGTGATTCATGGTCTTTTGATGGCCCAGGCATCTGAGCCATGGCAATCTGTAATAAAACGATAGCACATTATGCCGTTTCCAAATCTATCCACCATGTGCCCAGCAACGCGCTTGGCGCGTTCAGCCGGGCGGTAATAGCATGACCTCAATCAAAAACACAAGATATATTTATCATCAACACCTAAACATCATTCTAAATAATTATAATATACGACTCACCTTTTAAAATGACACAACAGCAATATTTCTATAAAATACACGACAAGGCTACGACGCCGACGTACAACACACGTATCCATTTCTCTTATAAAATTAAAAGTATTTGCGGTTAAAAATTACAAAACAAATCCGTTTTTTCTTTCTCTAGCAAGCTTAAAGTGCCAGTTACATCATACGACCTTTGGCGCATTCATTTTACGCTTGCAGATCGGCTGAAATCGAAAAAGTGTGTGAAACAATAGGATCGGTATATGCCAAACAATAAACAACAATAAATAAACATAAACATTCCATTCTATTGTGTGCTGCTGAGATCAGATAAATAAATAAATCTGTACAGGGTACACCAAAAATCTAGATAATGGGAGAGCCTTCTAATGGGCATATTTTTGATCTGCTACAAACGGTTTTAAAAAAGACCGAAGAAACAAAAGAAGAACTTAAGTGCGAATTTCTTAAGGTTACCGAAAAAATAACTCAGGAAATAAAAGATTTACAAACAAAAAATTCATTTCTAGAGCAGGAGAATGATAAACTAAAGTCAAGACTATTAGCAAGTGAACGAAAACTAAGGAAGTATAACTTGATATTTTTTTGGAATTGAAGAGAAAGGTCACAAAGTTGACGACACAACCGTGATTTTGGATATAATCTCCTCCAAACTTGGCCTCGAGTGTAACTATTCGGACGTCAGAGATATTTTTAGGATGGGAAAAGTCACTGAAGGAAAATATCGCCCCATTATTATTGAGTTTGTTCACTCCCAACCAAGGTACGAAATACTGACAAACGCAAATAAGTTTAAAGGTACCGGAATTGGTGTAACTAAAGACCTGATACCAGAGGATTATTAAAAGCAGAAAGTCTTGAGAAAATATTTAATTATTGCTAGAAAAAACAAATTTGATGCTGTAATAAAAAATAATACTCTTATAGTTGATGGAGAGGAATATACTTATGAAAACCTTATTACCACTCACTCTGAAGGAACGGATATAGGTGTGGAAGTTGAATGTCAAGCTGATCAAACCCGACAAACCAATACCAACTTGTCAGGGAGAAAAGAGAAACAAGTTACTTTCAAAGACTTTATCAAGAACCCAACTGAAAATCATAGGAAAAGAAAAACTCATTTTGACAGCCCTCCACCAACAGCAGCATCTGCCAAAAAGGCAAACACAAACAATAGGAAAGACTAACATTTGTGCTTGTTACTGTGTTTAATATTGTTCTAAAATTTATAACAAACGCTGATTTTTTTTCTTTTCTATTTTTATCGATCTTATAATTATGGGTTCATAACCTAATAGAGACCCTGTAAATGAAATAAGGTATTTGCATATGTATAGGACTGGGATGTTTTCTGTCCAATGCTCTGCTTATCAATAATTGGTTTTTTGTATTTGATTTGTTTATTTTGTATTTTATGGGTTTTGTATTGAATGAAGGTCTATTAAAAAGTTAGAACTATAAGATTTTATTTTGATCATTTCGATGTAAACAATTAGCTTATGTGTTGGGATGACTGTTGATTTGCTTTTGTATTTTTGTTATCTATTTTATTAGTTGTTTAAAATGACATATTTTAGGGCACATGTTTGGTATGATCATAAATAATTATAATTGGTACCCGCAATTATAAACCTAATATATCTTGCAGCTCAATCAAAATTAAGAATGCGGGCCAAAGTTGCTCTGGCTCATTTAAATATAAGATTCTTGCTTCCAAAGCTTAATCAATTTAAGGCTGAGCTTTTGAAATCGAAATATATTTGCTCTATCGGAAACATGGTTGAATGATCGAACGGATGACAATGCACTGCAAATTGATGACTATCAATTGGTAAGATCAGACAGGCAGGGGAGGGGAGGAGGGGTTGCTATATATTTAAAAGATGTTTTAACCTACACAATTATTGACACTCCTAATACAGTTGAACAACTTTGGATCTCGGTAAAGCTAAAAAAATGTAAAATTGATGTAGGAGTATGTTATAGGCCACCTGATTTACGTTATAAGCAGTTTGTGGATGTCTTGGAGGAGTCAATGTCGAGCTGCATGCAGGTCTGTGATGACATTGTATGTTTGGGCGATTTTAATTTAGATATGCTCAGAGTTGACTCTCCAGCAACCCAATATTTCTTGAACACATTGGAAAGTTTGAATTGTCACCAATTAATTAATACACCCACGAGGTGCACTCAAGACACGTCAACCATTATTGACCTAATTATAACAAATAATCGTGAACAAATCAGGAACAGCGGTGTAAAGAATGTTGTTATGTCTGATCATCGCATGATTTTTTGTTTGTTGAGCTATGAGAAATTAGTCCACACCTTTCATTTATACCTACCGAGACTTTAAAAATTTTGATCAGGATATCTTTACAACAGAGTTGGGACAGCTTCCTTTGCATAGTCTGTTTTTTATGAACGATGTTAATTTAAAATTAAATCATTTGAATTTCAGCCTTGCGAATTTATTAAATAAACACATGCCTCTTAAAACAGTTAAAATTAGTAAACCTAAAGCACCTTGGCTTACGGATAACATTAAATTTATGATGTCGCTTAGGGATAAGGCCAGGATGAGGGCAAATAAAACTAAAAGACTGGAACACTTCAATTATTATAAGAGTCTCAGAAATATTACTAACCATACAATAAACCAGGAAAAGAAAGCTTATTTTGAGTATATTGGTAAAAACAAGAATCAAAGACAGATATGGAGGGAACTTAAATCATTGAAACTTAAGGACTCTAAGAACAAAATAACTTCAGATCGTTTTCAGGATCCGAATATAATTAACAACTTTTTTATTGATAGTGTACCAAGGGTAGGTCAGGGTATTAATGGTGGTGAAATCATAGACCACTACAAAAAAAAACAAAATAACAGATTCTGAATTTGCATTTGAGCTTGTGTCTTCGGATGAGGTACATAGAGTAATCTCTAGCTTGAATAATTTTTCTGTTGGGTCTGATGGTATTTCAATGTTATTCATTAAGATTTGTTGTCCTTATATCTTGCCTTTCTTGGTTAATATTATTAATACGGTATTTTTAAGTAAAGTCTTTCCGGATGCTGGAAGAATGCCCTGGTTACTCCAATCCCTAAAGTACAAGATCCTAGGAATATGGCAGATTTAAGGCCAATTAGCATTCTTCCTGCCTTATCGAAAGTGATGGAAAAGCTGATGGAGGGTCAACTACGAATATATGAGGAAAAAAACAACGTGTTACCTCCCACCCAATCAGGGTTTCGTTCGGACCATGGTTGTACCACGGCGTTGCTGAACATTACCGATGACATTGCCAGGGCCACTGATCAGGATAAATTAACTGCTATGGTTCTTTTGGATTACAGCAAGGCCTTTGACCCTCTGGATCACAAGACTTTGCTGGCTGTATTGCAGTCCATTGGTGTAAATGGCGATGGTATACAACTGTTTGAATCTTATCTTGAAAATAGAACACAGAGAGTTCGCCTGGGTTTGTCTCTTTCGTGCAGTAGGTCAAATATTTCGGGCGTCCCCCAGGGTTCAATCCTTTCTCCAGTGCTTTTTACTTTATACACCAGTGCATTTTATAAGTATGTGAAGAACTGTGGGATTCATATGTATGCTGACGACACCCAAATATATAAGAGTTTTGAAAAATCCATGACAAATATAGCAGTGGAAAATATAAATCAGGATTTAAACAGTCTCTCTTCTGTTTCTTTAAAACATTCCTTAAAACTCAATCCAACCAAATCAACTGTCCTTCTATTTGGAAAAAACAAAGATCGTTCACTTGTCAAGAACAGTATTAATATTAGTATAAATAATGAAAACATCAATGTAGTCGAAAGTGCTAAGAATCTTGGTATAATTATGGATAGCTCATTGAGGTATCGTCAGCATACAGATAGGAGTGTACAAAAGGCATATGGCGCCCTTAGACTTTTGTACCCACATCGTTATTATTTAACTCAAAAATCAAAAGTCATGTGTGAAACCTTGGTGCTTTCCCAATTCAATTATTGCTCACCTGTATATGGACCATGTCTTGATGTTGACACCTCCAAAAAAAATCAGCGAATTCAAAATGCATGTGCAAGATTTATTTATGGTCTTAAAAAGTTTGATCACATCTCGCAGAAAATACATGAACTGGGCTGGCTTACAATGAAAAATAGACGAAAACTTCATGCTTTGTGTTTATACCACAAAATATTATTGACCAAGAGGCCGGGCTATCTTTTCAATAAAATTGTATTAGGAACTGACGTGCATGATCGAAATACCAGGTTCAATAAACGGCTGAATCTTCCAATCCACAGAACTGCACTATTCAAACGCTTTTTTAGCTACAATATAGCACAAATGTACAACAAAGTACCTGACAATCTAAAGGTTTTGAATCTGCAACTTTTTAAAAGGAAAATTAAACAGCTTCTGAGAGAGAACAAGCTTTGAGTGTATTGTGTCTTTTGTTGCTGCTGTTCTGCCATGACCGAGTTTATGAATATATCTCAATTATGTTACTTATCCTGATCTTGCAAAGGAAATAAACCATAATATGTCATATGTACACCCTATTTAGACTGATTTATACCAAATATGTGAGCCTCCCTTATATTGTATTATATGATGTTGTATTATATTATATTGTATTGTACTGTATCATTATTATTGTTGTTGGTAATATTATTACTTATTGTCAATTATGTCTAAATTTAAATTTAAGTTATATATGTATATGTAAGTGTACCCATGGGCAAGTGTAAAAGCACAAACTACTGTGAACTTCCCCATTTTTGGTAATAGGTCTAAGTAAATGTATATATTTATATTTTTATGTAACTACCAAAATAAAGGCATCAATAAATAAATAAATAAATAGGCGAAATTAAATAGAAACATGTGGTCTTCGAACCATAGATAAATATTAACTTTAAACCAACCACTTACTATGGAACAACAGCAGCACTGAGTGGGTATGCTACCCGAATATTTAGATGATCGCAGCGTTGCCCCTCTCCCTATATATATGTCCTATCCTTAGGTTACATTGAATCCGAACGAGAACGGGACGCGCTAAGCGTGGTGAGGGCACATGTGTTAATGTTAATAATAATTCCTCGCAACTTTCTTCTTCATCAGGAATTTATGTGAAAGCCTGCATTGTAATTAATATTTATAACAAATAATTAAATTGTAAATATTCATTTGTTATTAGTTTAATAAATTTTGAGATATACTTAATTCTCTTTTCATTTACCTAATTTGATTGATTGAAAAGCAATGAGATAAGAAAAACGGGTGCTGTAACAAACTCCTTATTTCACTCAAAATGTGTGGGATAAGAAGTTCTTATCCCACGGGTGTAGATAAATATACTTACCAACCATTGAGGCCAATATAATATCCCAAATCAATGAACCTTCTGGCTTCTTCAATGGACCCATCAAATGAGTGAATCACTCCTTTGAAGGCGTGCTTAGATAATATGGCATATAAATCATTCGCAGCATTTCGACAATGTAGAAATAACGGCAAGTTTAAAGATTCGTTCAACTTTAATTGGAGTTCAAAATATCTAAAATATAATACTAAATTTTTAATTGCAAAATATTTTATTGTAGTTTGCTATCGCTAAATGTGTTCATCATTGAACATGTAAGTAATAAATTGTGTACAGGGTTATCCAACGAGGATTAGACAAGGCGATTTTTTGACTTTCCCTGTACTTTTATAAAAAAAAAAAAACTGAAATACCAATCTTATGTAATTTTCTCCCGCGAATTCGGATATGTTCAGCAAAAAACAATTGAACATCAAATAAAAGTGCT
>MU184252.1:65341-86222 GCA_016904865.1 Pissodes strobi | reverse complement strand
ATAAAAGCTGCATAGAAAGGAAAAAGAGTGCAGTGCATATAAAAGACCATAAAATATTTTGCAGCAAAAAATGCGAGAGCTACGCTCAAGAAAATGTCAAAGATGATGAAATTGAACTAATTCGGGAACTTAGAGGAAAAAGTAAAGAACTGGAGAGACAGACAAGAAGATCAATCGCATTTGAAGACGACGTGGCAGAAGCGGAAGAAAAATTAAACAGCGTAATATTGGAACAGAAAGAGAAAATACAGGCCCTAGAATGTAAACTGACACTAGAAAACAAAAGGAGAATATATGATATAGAGCAAAAAAATTAAGAAATAGAGGATAGCAAGGAAAACTTACAACGATAGATCAACTAAAAAGTAAAATTGAAGCAACCGGAAAAAAACTTGCTGACGAAAAACAAAAAGCCCAAGATCTCGAGGAGGAAATTGCTAAGGAAAACAAGGACGAAAAAGATAAGAGTATTAAAACTTATAAAAGAAGGATTGACGAACTGAATGAGGGTCTAGCAAGAATAAATATGGAATGGCAACAAGAAACAGAAGTCACTGCAATAAACATCCGGAAACTAAAAGAGAAGACTCATAGAATAAATGAAAAATGCAGTGAACTGACAGTAGTGAACAATAATCTAAATAGGAGAATGAAAGAGTTAGAAAAACAACTAAATGTATTAATACACACAAGACGAGGAGAAATCCAGAAAATGGGAGGAAAATTAAATAAAAGCCGTAAAAATGCAAATGAAAAACCAAGAAACAGGTAAATATTATTAATGAGCGGACCAAACGGTTATAACTATGGCAAAATTGTAAAAGAAATTTCCAAAAACACGTTCGACACAAACTGCCAATCTGCAAGCAGCAATTTCTTTGAGAATGTAACAGCGATCCACAATATACTATCAAGAAACTACACCAACAGGGACTACAAGATTATCTTTACATCAAATGAAAATGCCAGATAAGGGAAGAATATTGACGAATTGTATGTGAAAGAAATCATAGAACAATCAAAACATACCAATTTAATTTTGGCTGGGTCACCGTTTGTTTGGAACAGGCCAATCCTAAACGAAGTCAAAATCAAACACTACTAAACCAGGTTGGATATGAAAATCATGCATATTTTGTTGACTGCAATAAAATAATACGACCACACCAAGTCCAGGAAAGAGGTGAACTCATAAATCAAGGGAAATGGCAACTAATGAATTATATATTTCACTACTATCTGCAAGAAAAGCTAGACAAAACAATCGAAGCCAGTAACAACATTACTTTGAACAAAGAGACAAACTCAGGAAACAAGTCAACAAACGCAGACAAAAGCACCGAAACAATAGAAGTGATCGAGAAACAGGACATACAACATTTTTTATATCCTCGCCTGAGTCAACTACAAATGGAGATATGATTCAAACACACCTGAGCACAAAGATTTGCCACTTAAATATCCAAAATCTTGCGAACAAATTAAACCAACTAGAACTACTTACCAAGGGATTAAAAACCACAAATACTCTGCGTTACTGACATGGGGCTCGGACGAGGGAATGAAGAGTATGATTGTCTCAGATTATAAATTGGCAACTCATTACTGCAGGAAAGTTCACATACATGGAGGAACCGCGATCTAAACAAATATAGAAGCTACAGTAAAAGACCCTAAAGAAATCACAAAGTACAGCGTCGAACTACATGTTGAATGCTGTGCCATTCAAGTAAAAACGTCTAAGTTAAATCTGGCCCCCCTCTGGAAACATATATACTTTTATTCAGCAAGTCACTGACCTTCTATTACACCTTACAAAACTTGGCGACAATGTTGTCCTATGTGGAGACCTTAATATTGACAGCTTAAAGACAAAAGAACAAAACTACAAGCAACTAAAGGATCTTCTTGACTCCTTTCACCTAGTAGATCACAGCGACAAACCCACAAGAGTCTTTACATCTATACTTGGTACATCGATTTCCTCAATAGACTACATGGCTACAGATATAAATAGTTCATTGGTAAGCTGTAAAATCATAGAAGAACATATTCCTGACCATTACCTTCAAGAACTAACAATTGAGCTTCCTATTGAAGTCCGAGAACATAAGCCAAATCATAGGGTTATACGAAACTTATCAGAAAACAACTTAAATAACTTTAGGATAGCATTACAAAGAGAATCATGGCTCCACATACATGGTACGGACACAAACGAAAATTTCAATACATTTCTGAAAATATTTCAGTGGCACTTAAATAACACCTGTCCGGAACCAAGACAAACCCATCATAAACCAGAACTCCACTGGATGACCGAGGAAATAACAATAAAGAAAAATCAGGTACGAGATACTTATAATCTCGCAAAACCAGTAAATAACAGTGACATTTGTCTCTTGTCTCTGTTTTACAGATACTTTCACGGCAGATGTTCCCAGGATTTGGCCCGCATCATCCCGTCCCTGGCAACTCCTGTCAGACAGTCTCGACAGACGGCAGGAGCGCACCAGTTCGTCGTACAACTAGAAACACCTAGAACATCGCTTTACCAGAACTCCTTTGTCTGGCGCACTGCATTACTGTGGAAATCACTTCCAGGACATCTGTTTCCCACTAATTACAACCTACAAATATTCAAGAACCGTGTCAATCAACATCTTCGCACACACACCGCTCGTCGAGCGCCATAGGATCTCCCTTTAGTGTGTGTGCCACTGCCATAAAAAAAATAAAATAAAATAAAATTTGGCAGCATTACCGAGATTTAAGGAAAGGATATAGGAAACTGATCAACGAAACTAAAATAAATTTTAATAAAACCAGAATCGAAAATTCTACAAACCAGCCTAGGGAAATATGGAACATAGTAAATAAAGAACTTAATAGAAATAGACAAACTAACTCAATCCAACCATTAATTGAAAACCATAAAATATCCCATAAAGAAGAAATTGCAGAAACATTTGGTAAATACTTTGCAACTATTGCTGAGGACAAAATTCAGAGTCACTTTAGAAACCAAATTTCAACAAGTCCAACAACGGCAGCACCACAACCAAACACCATCTTTCTAGCACCGGTTACGAAGGAAGAAATTCGAGGAATCATAATGAACCTAAAAAATAAAAAATCAACTGGCTTCGATGGTATACCCACCAAGGTAATAAAAAAAGTCTGTAAGGAAATAGAGGAGCTCCTTGGAGAATTGATAAGCAGTGCTTTTGCTACTGGAACATTTCCATCTGCATTGAAGGTAGCCACTGTGATACTGGTCTTTAAGAAAGGCAGACAGCTTGACATCGATAACTATAGACCAATATCCTTGCTGAGTATATTTTCAAAGATTTTTGAGCGTGCACTGTATAATAGGCTAATAAACTTTCTTGGACAATTTAAAATAATTCAGAATAACCAACATGGCTTTCAACAGGGCAAATCCACTGAGACCGCAGCTTTTCAACTTCTGCAATTTATTCATCGAGAACTAGAATCAAACCGCATTGTTGTTGGAATGTTCTTCGATCTATCAAGAGCTTTTGACACTCTGAATCTAAAATTTGTTGAGCAAAAACTCTATGCTGTTGGAGTAAGAGAAAATGCACTTTCCCTAATAATGTCCTTTCTGTCAGAGAAAACACTTCTGGTCAAGATAGAGGATTATAACTCCTCAGAATATGACCTGAATATTGGAGCTGCTCAGGGCTCTGTCCTTGCACCCCTGATATTTATACTGTTTGTAAATTACCTCTCACTGCCTGGCATAACTACCAAATTCGCCGATGATACGACTGTTGCCCTATCTGCAACAGATGAGCTTGAGGTCCACAGAAAAATTCAAGAAATAACTGAAATAATGAATAAATGGTGCTTTTCAAATCGGCTTATTCTGAATGAAAATAAGACGGTATACATTTATTTCTATAAAACCAACTTACAAATTCAATTAGACCAAGCAGCCCCCTCATCCAAATTCTTAGGCACATACCTCGACTGCAAACTATCATGGGAACCTCAACTAGATCATGTATGCTCAAAATTGGCCCAAGCATACTATGCCATACAAAAACTAAAATACGCAGTTCCTGTGTCCATTTTAATCACGTCATACTACGCGTTAGCCTATCCACATCTCAGCTACAATGTTCTACTCTGGGGACAAGCAGTAAATATATACCGAGTATCCATAGCCCAGAAACGCCTGATAAGGCTTATCTTCGGATTGAAATAAATGCAGACGTGCAAAGAATCCTTCAAGAAATACAAAATCCTTACTCTTACGTCAATATACATTCTTAAATCCTCAACATATGTTTATAAAAACCGACATGAATTCCCAACAAATAGAGACAACCACAATTACCTCACAGTTCCCAGGCATACCTCGACACTATATGAAAAATCTCCGCACTATGCTCGTATAAGGATTTTTAACAAGCTGCCTGAAGAAATAAAGGAAGCTCCATCAATAGGCATCTTTGGAAGAAAACTAAAAACCTTTCTTGCAAACAACGCGTTTTACTCTCTAAAAGACTTTTTAAATCCAAACGTCTAAAACTGTAAATACCGTCTTATTCTAACATATTTCTGAACTGTTTAATGTTTAACTGTACTCTGTATTCTGTTGCTACTTATGTTTATCTCCACAAAGTTTTAAAATGTTATATGATTGTTTTTTATACATATATTCTATTTTATTTTGTAATTTACCTTTATGCTAAACGCTGACGAAACTCAAATCATGTAAATGATATTTAGCAAATAAATGGAATTTGAATTTGAATAAAAATATTCTACTAATTATGATTTTTGAAATTATTGACGAAACACATGTCACCTTTTGTGATCTTTTTGTGAACAAAGGAATTTGAATTTGAATTTATAAAAGTACAGGGAAAGTCAAAAAATCGCCTTGTCTAGTCCTTGTTGGATAACCCTGTACATACATGAATTTTAGGCCATCCAATTAAATATAAGTTAAGCATTTATTCTCAATGGCGCACATCTCCATTTTTCCAGCCTCAAACATGTTTTAAAGGTTTTTAAAGGTTTTACGCAATTAAATGGACAAATCTTTTATTTACCTAAAGGTCGCATGTCAAAATATTGGAAAACATATTTCTTCAAACTTCCGATAATTCACCAGAAGCAAAGCTATCTATTCAAACTCATAAATATGCCAAATTATGAAGAGTTTTCACTTCAATACTCTACTCGGGCCGATCTTACCTGAATGAACGTTAAATAGCCGACCGTGACGAGACTGACGCATGACGGCTCAGTCTCGTTCACTACCCAAGAAAGCGCGCTAAAGTTCTCACTTCAAAGAGGTCAATACGATTTTTCGATATTTTGCAGAGCATTTTAAAATCGACTATCAGAAATGTTAATTGAATAGTTATAAATATTGTTTTCCTTTTTGACTAGCTTAATGAATATTTAAATTGGTAAACGTCTGGCCCGTAAAAATAATTTAAACGATACAAAGGAAATAGAAACGTTACTAAATTGTCATTTGGCTCTTCTGTCATGATTAATGTTACATAACACCAGAGCACTTTCCCAAGGTATGCTACGATACATATATGCTTACCTTAGTTGTATTTCCTTCGCACAAAACTGTAGGCGATCATAGTCTAATCCACACTCACCAAGAGCAACCACTTTCTCCTCATTTTCTTTAATTAGATGTTCCATTTTCTCTAGATATTTGTCAGGAGTGTGTCCATCCTGTTCAAACTCTGAACATCGCGTTGGGTGACAACCAACTGTAGCATACAGTCTATCTAAGCAAAAAAGATATAAGATAAGGAAAATTATGGAATTGAATTAACAAAAAATGTTCACTCAAAATTAAAATTGCTGGATACACTGATGGTGATGATCCACCTGAGTTAAGAAGGACCAATTAGGAAAAAAAAAATAAATGTTTACTGAAAAATGTCACACACATCCAAAGTGGTGAAAATAGATAGATAGATAGATAGATAGATAGTTTATTCATGTCAAAATAGAATATTTACATACGTCATACAAGTATAGGTAATAAGCTCAGCCTAATTACAAGTTCCAATGCTTAAAAAAAAACAAAACAAAATTTACTTACACTAAAATTTACCTACACTTAGTAGCCATTATTAAAATCAATGACGGTACAGGTTTACACATTAAAATCATAGTTATTAAAGTTAAAATTTAAAAAATCTTGAACATTGTAGAAGACATTTATAGTTAAAAACTTCTTTAAAACTCTCTTAAATTTATCAGTATTTAGCATCCTAACACTAAGTGGTATTTTATTATATATCTTAACAGCGATAAAATCCGGTCCGCTTTGACACCTTCTCAACCTACAGTATGCAGTCACTAAATTATCTCTGGCACGGGTTAAGTGGTCGTGAATGTGTCTGTGAGCTAGAAATTTGTCCTCATTCTTTCTGACATAAGCAGCACTTTCCAGAATAAAAACCGCTGGGAAAGTCAAGATACCAAGCTCAAGGAAGGCACCCCTGCAATCCTCACGAAAGCCAAGACCAGCGATAAGTCTTATCGCCCTCCTCTGAAGACCAAACACTCTGTCCGCCGAAGCAGCCCCACCCCACGCAATGATCCCGTAGGACATCACTGAGTGGAACAGGGCATAGTAAGCGGCCAGCAATGTCCTCCCAGAAACGCAACCCACAAGGCTCCTCAGCAAAAACACACAGCTCTTCAGTTTTCCACAGACACTCTCCACATGCACATCCCACTTCAATTTAGGGTCAAGGCATACACCCAAGAACTTCACCGAGTTTGGATTCTGTCTGCCCTGCAGATCGCGCAGGGTAAAAATCATTGTTTGTGTTTTGTCTTTATTCAGTAGAAGCTCATTGGATGCAAACCATCCCTCTGTTCGTAACCGTGCTTCTCGTCCCATACCTTCAACATCCATCAGGTGTTCCCCATGCACACTTAGCGTTGTGTCATCCGCAAAGAGAGTGAAATCGGCAGTAGGCTCCTGCAGAGGTAGATCATTAATATAGATCAAGAAGAGAAGTGGTCCTAAAACTGACCCCTGCGGAACCCCCACATTGACCACCCTCTCCCCCGAAGACACTTCGCCCAATCTTACAACCTGACGACGCCCCTCTAAGTACGACTTTATTAGCAATATGCTGCTGCCATTGAATTCGTAATGAGCAAGTTTTTCCAATAGAATATTATGTGATACACAATCAAATGCTTTACTTAGATCGTAGAACTGGGAGAGGTGATAATCAAGACCCTCGAAGGAGTCCATAATTCCGGAGAGCAAGTCCAGGATACCTAGGACCGTACTCCTGCCTTCTCTAAACCCAAACTGACTGTTTGAGAATAGGCCATTACGCTCAAAATAGCTGGTTATTTTCTTTGATATACATTTTTCAACAATTTTAGATAATAACGGCAGCAGAGATATTGGACGGTAGTTTGTCACGTCTGCTTTATCGCCTTTTTTGAAAATAGGTACTACAATGGCAGTCTTTAGAATGTCAGGAAAAGTGTTTTCCCTGAAGCATCCATTTATTAACTTGGTGAGAGGGATAATAATCAAATTTTTTATAGACTTAAGTAATTTAACTGAAAAACCATATATGTCTGAAGTGTTCTTATTTTTTAAGGAATTAATCATATCTCTCACCTCGTTATATGTGACCTCTCCAAAAGAAAATTCAGTATCTGGAACATTCAAGTCCTCAAGATACTCAAGAGGATTGGTATATAGTTCAAAAATGACTACAATATATGCGGAGTGTTCAGGAAACCTCAACAAGATGCTAAAAATGAAAATACATACTTATATAAACTGGGATAGTGAGAAAGTCTATATGAGGACTTGGCTATATCACATTGTTACAAATTCCCGAGTTTTAAATGTAAAAGTAAGAAATGTACCTAGGGCTGGATCGGATGGGTGACCGCTTGGTTTAGTTTTATGAAGGTTTCACTTCTACTGCGTGTGAACTGCGCACATGATTTTTTTTCATCAGATTTTTTTAAAATAAGTTGCACAACGGTACACGAAGTATTTTGATTTTTATAATGGGCTTTATGCCCATAAATAAATAAATAAATCACTGTCTTGATTGCCCTAAAAAAATTTAAACCAGTACAAAAAAATCAATATTATTAATAGTACAAGTGCTATTTCCAGTATTACAAAACCTTGTGGTTGATGATGAAATCCCATAGTTTGTACCATTGAAAGGTACATGAAATATGGTATTACTGAGGGTTTCTTTTGCTGGAATGAATATTTCATTTTTTTCTAATAGCTCTGAGCAATTAAATTTAGAGTTTACAATCTTAAACAGAGTACATACGTCTGTTATTATTCTTCTATTTTCAAGAGAATCCAAATTAAGCATTTGCTGGATTTTGTCATAATCAATGTCTTCAACTGGAGAATTTATTTCATAGGCAATCAATCTTAGAAATTTCTTTTGCACTCTTTCCAGTTACTCAACATAGGTTCTATAATATGGAGACCATGTAGGACACACATACTCACCAATTTACCTAACATAGGAACAATCCAACACCTTAAAACAAAGAACCTTATTAAAATCAGTCAGAGTGCGACATACAAAACCAAGATTCTAAAGGTATTCTACATGACGGTTAAAACTTACTTCCTTATCAAATAATACACCAAGGTACTTAATAACTTCTACCATCTCCAATCCAACATCCTTAACTCATATTAATATTATTAAAAGGCTACATACATACTGAAGGATACTAACCATCTGTTTTTGCAATGTCAATGGCCTTTCTACTCTCTTCAAGACTGCCTCCAGTTACTATTAGCTTTACCAAACCGCTTTCCCAACTCCTCTTCAACACATAACTGATATCTGGTTCATGTTTCCTAGATCCATTGTAAATTCCCTGATACATAGAATCAGTTAGATTAGCACCAATATCTGAAAATAAAATAGGCCTGATATTGCCTGAGGAAAAATATTAGTTTTCTTGCTATATTACCTATAAACTTTCGCGATCTTGCCATGTTTATTTACAATTTACAATAAAAATTAAAAAGTTTAAGGTTAGAATGTTAGATAAGAAGAGACAACCATAGATACATCATTAGATATTAGCACGGCGTCAGTGTTGCCACCAGAGTATAACAGTTGGTTTGTTATACTCTGGTTGCCCACCCTTTTCATTAAAAATTTCCGCAATCGAGGCTCCAAATTACCGCATATTCAATCAAAAATACCGTACACGAGAATTTGGATCGCCCTGAACTGAAGCAGATGCGTTCTCGGATCAATCAGAACAATCGGTTTCCGGAATTTAAAAGAATAATGTTAACTTCACGCATAACCAACCGCCCGCTTCGCTCGCTCCAAGGCGCCATCAAACAAAACTGACCCAAACTAACCCAAATTTATGAAGAGAAGCAAACATAATCTTAAAACAAAAATTGAGCGAGTCTGCTAGTACTCTAGATACTGATGTGTAAACATATGTCCTATATAGACATCATCGACACGAGTACAGAATCTGACCTCTCCACCACGAGACCTCATGAAAGCAATTCACTGGACCGTAAAGAATAAATAATCTCAAAAATCATGGTTCTAATTTTTTATTTGCCGGTTCTTGCAAGTTATCAAAATTACCATAATTTTGCGTACGGTAAAAGGCTTAGGACCGCATATTGTATATGGACCTCAATTATCGTACATGTACGGTAATTACCATATGGATGGCAACATTACACCGGCGTATACAAGTGTGTGTCATAATAGTATTAGATAATAATAATAACCTTAGCTCAGTGTACACGCTCTTCAATCACCGGATGTTCCCGTAGGATCATTTGTCTGTGTCTCATTGTTTCATAGCCATAAGAAACATCCTTTAACGCCGGGCCCCAGGCCGGGGGAACCGGTTACACATGTGGGGGTCCTTTTTTGCTGTACCGTTCATAGCATTGACAAGGGAAGGGAGTGGACGGGTAAAACCGGCAGCTATTCTGTTACGGGTTGGCTCCACGATTTGACAAGCGTCAAGCGTCGTCAAAGGCTTCACGCATTCTTGAGCAGTGGCGTTTCATGAATATTTTATTCTAATCCCAGCAAGCATATGCCATATTAGGTACATTCTCGTCACTAAATTATATCTGTTATTTTATATTCCATAATACTACTATTACTGGCTTAAATCACAAAATGCAATGATTGAAATATAACAAATATATTTCCTTAAAAGATCAAAACAATGTACGCCACTGCGCGGCAGGCCATTTTCAAGGGTAATTATGTGATTCATATTAGCCATCATGACTGAAAATGTTAACAAAGCTAATATAAAATTACAAAGAAAGGCAACCTGAAGTATAGTCGTAATCATATTTTGAAATAATCTATATCTCAGCTCTCACAAAGAAAGTAAATAATAAATATTAGCGTTAGCAAGAAATAGGTGTAAACTATATTTACCTGTGAAAAGTAATTCCAGGCTCTTTTTGGTCATTGTGACTTTTACAGCCATAAGAACAACAAAACACTATATTGTTATGGACAAATTGAAGTATTTTGAGAGTTTTTCACAACAAAAATCACCAAAATACACGGAGGTACCGGTTTGAATGTCTGGCTCCTATTAGTGATTTTCGATCACAAGTACTGCGCGCAGCCGTAAAGCGAGATTATCTGTCCACTCCCTTCCCTGGTCAAAGGTTTATTGCTTATAGTTTTTGTAAGAGTCGGGAATCACCAGGGGTACAAGCTTGTCATACTGGAGGTTCCCACGTAACAGGCTCTTCAAACTGAAATAACGCGTAACACAAGTAGAAGAAAAAGAAGTTTTTTCAGCTTTTTGGACCGTTTTATTAAATTATTGTTACTAAACCTTCGTCGTCACGTAAGCCTTGAACATGACCTGAGCAACTGCTGTCGGTGTTTGTTATTGTTTTTTTTTTGTGTACGTGTTGTGGTCCCTATGGGTTCAACAAGGCATTTCATTTATGCCCAACTCTAAGTTGCTGGCCCTGATGATGGCACAAACTAGTGCCGAAACGTTGGTGATTTAGTAACAATAATTTAATAAAACGGTCCAAAAATCTGAAAAAACTTCTTTTTCTAATTTATGTGTTGGATGCGAAAAACTTCTACTAACAAGTAGAAGAGTAACTCTGCCTCTGTCTAAGCGCCGGAAGTGGGGTGTGCTGGCTGATTGCCTTGCAGCAAAGCCAAGCGAACTCCGAAAGGGGACACGGAGCTAGACCTTGCGCGGCACCTAATCAGCCCAATGTATTATTCCACTTCACATATGACCCTTCGCTCGCTTCTCTCACTAGGGGGCTCAAAGAACAGGAACTAACCAAAACTAACCCAAAGCATGCCCAAAATGAAGAAAAGATACTATTTACAAATATAACTTTGAGATTAAAAAAAGCGACGGGAATTGAACCCCGAGCCGCGATATTTGACTTATTAGTGAACTTGTGAATGCATGCAGTTTAAAGACCTGCAATTGGCAGGTATATGGCCCTCCGCTAGCTTCGCTCGCTCCGGGGCTCAAGAAAAGGAAACTAACCATGTGATAACCCAAGCCATATCCAAGACAAACCCAAAAATGAAGAAAAAAACTGTTTACTTAAAAAAAAACAAAACCCATGGCATGCCGAAGTGAAGGCTAACCATCCAGACCCCTAGACCATCTGCGGACTTACATCAACTGGTTGCATCGCGAAGACCGGCGCGAACGCAAAGCTTTCACAAGTGCACTAGTATCTGAAATCTTACCCCTGCCCCGCGGTATCACAGGTTCAACATCTACCACTGAACCACCAGTGGACCCCATTGATTTGTATAGGAGTGGATAAGCAATAAATAGACCAAACATGGCAAATTTACGACCGCGAAATGTAAACAAAGAAACTTCAATTTGGACTTGCGCATTAGAAAATTAGTAGGAGCTAGCTGTTGCACCGTGAAGGTAAATAGGCAAGCCCGGACTTCGAAAGTGATTATTTCACAAAATATTCGGTAGAGGAGTCTTGCCGATCGGGAAATGGGCCCCAGTTAGCATAGTGAAACAAACAATAAGGTATAAATAAGTAATACTTATAATAATTAGACTTACTTGAAATAGGAGATGCCGGGTATTTTGCCTCAAATCGAATTCGAATTATTAACTCAAAACGCCGCGCCGTCAAAACGAAAACACGTCAAAGACAAAAGCCAAGTTCGATCCTGACCGACGCCTGCTGAGACGGCAAGTGTTTTAGTGCGCATGACAAAACGGTATTACCTTTGTTTACGTTTTTCCATTTTGCGGCGATTTTGTCATGCGCAGAAACCTGTTTTTTCGTCCATAGGTTGCCACTTTTGAGTAATGCGACAGGCGGCTATTGCTTATCCACTCCTATACAAATCAATGGTGGACCCTTATAGACAATCCATTGCACCCATAGACAAGGGAAATATTCGTCTTTGATTGCACCGCAAAGAAATCGGTAAACTGAAGGCTGATTAGTTACCGTGCTAGATCTAGCTGTAAATTGAAATCGGGGGGACGAAAGGAAGAAGAGATCAGATAGATCACGGCACAGATTTGATTTGCTTTCGGTTCGTTCTTGTTCGAGATAACATCGCGGGTTGTACCGGCTCTTTTTCGACGCCGTATTGGGCGACGCGTGGCAGTCGCAGAGCCAGACAAGGTCGCGTTCGCCCCCTAAATAGTGCCCTCGATCCAACATGGGTGTAACTTATCTGGGATGGGTCGGCCCTGCTCTAGGTAAGCCTGGACGGGGGATGTACTGGCAAATTGCCTCGAAGCAGCGCCAAACTGCTCCCTTCTTGGAGAGGGGTTACAATTAGTGTTAGTCCACATGCATACGTGATCACGGATATCCGTATACGTGAAACGCACACGTTGAATTTTGCCCATCCACATGGAACTTCCGTGATACGCATCCGTATGTGTTTTGACATGCGCATCGAGTTCCTTTTTAATTGCAGCAATTTGAATTTAGTTTAAGTTTATATTGTATATGACAGTTACTGCTGCTAGTTAGTTTTGTAAGTTTTGCCAATTTTTTAAAGTAGGCACTAACTAGGTACCTACCTTAGAAATGAATTTAGAAACCTCTCTTTTACTTACGACTGTTATGTGTAGGAATTTAAAAAGACAAACTGTGTGGGAAATATGCAATTATAAAAAAATTAAATTGGCATATGTAGCATATTTAGCAAAAATAAACGAAGAAAATTCTAAGGCCCCATATGCAGGACAGTATGGACAAGACGAATTTTTACTGAGGAAGCACGAAATGCGAGTTGGAAGATGACCAGCCTAAATTTTTTAATTATTTTAGAATGTCATCTGCAATGTTTTTTCCATACTAATGACACTGTTATTAGGTATCAACCGATTATTAAAACAGATATGTTCCAAATACATAGTTTTCACGAGTGAATAACCCAACCGCAGTATCCACATTTATAGGGAGATTCTTCCATTTTATATTAAGTATTTATTTTTCATTAATTTTATCAACTAAACATTAACTTGACATTATCATTAAGCACCTGCCAAAATTACATTTTTTAAAATTATCTTTCTCTGTCACTCAGCCGCAACCATCACACTCAAACGGATACGTATACCGAAAAAGTTAAAATTAACCAACTTTCATCCGTTTTGACCTTGACGGAGAGTCAAGTCGCTCTCCTGATACACAATTGGATGTTGTTGGTCACGTGGGCGCAACGGATCCGTGATCACGTATGCATGTGGACTAACACTTAAAGGAAGTTCATGTTCATAACATAAATATTTATCCAATATTTTTCTATGTATTTATCTGATTCTATGACGAAGTTCAAGATTTGATTTGATGTGTAGTGATGTGTAAAAATTAAATATAGTGGTAAAACATGACAAAACTAGATGCTCCGCAAAAAAACGGTTATTTTGGTAGCTTTAACAGTGGTTTCTGGTTTTTTTTTAATACTACATTGTTTACTAACATTTTTACCTGGTACAGAAAATGAGGTTAGGGCGAATTCCAAAGTTGAAAATGCTATATATGTGGAATTGAAGAGTCTCCCCGATATATACCGAAATGCACCGCAACTAGAGGCAAGTAAGACAGATGCATTTTTAAACAACATTAAGGATGTTGTAAATTTAGAGCTAAGAAATATAGACTTAAAAGAACTGTGGGATGAAGCTAACTCGTGGTCTTCGACCAACCAACTTACAAACATTTCAAGCCCCAGTGTAGGAAAACTGATGTATGCTTTAAAGCATGCAAGAATTACAAGGGCTGACATTGATACTAGAGGTACACAACTGAAGTTGTTGTTAACTTTAATGGTAAGAGATTATCAAATATTTATTATATAAGAATATTACACACTAATTCACATGCAGTTAATTGAATTCTTTAAAACATATTTGTGATAGACAGCACAGCATAAGCCCAGGCATCAATATAAGGGGTTATAATTCCTATACATTTAAGTCTGCCACATGTATCTAATCTAGGACCTAGCACCACTGGTGTTTCTCCTCTTAATAAATTGTATTACACAAATTAAATTATAAAATGCATCCTTGCTGTATGCAGAGGAGTTAAAGATTTATTATGAAATAAAAAATGTAAATGACTGTAAAACTTTACAAGATGATAATATAGATATTTTTCAGTGGTTTATAGATAATAATGTTTATTTTAATATTATTAAATTTCCTGTAATTACCTACACTAGAAAGCGAACTCCTATTACTTATGCATACACTGTGCAAAATAGTATTTTGGCTTGGGTGTCACTGATTAAGGATTTGGGAGTGATTTAATGCTAAGCCAACATGGAATACACATGTGGAAGATATCACAAATAGGGCTTGCAAGATGTACGGTTTTATCTCGGGTTTTATTGTGCAGAATACAAAGACTAAAAATACATACTGTGTAAGACTTTATTTATCATTTGTAAAAAGCATTTTAGAATATGCAAGCATCATTTGGTGTCCTTACTATGATGAGTTTCATAAATACGACCTCGAAGGTGTAGTAAAAAATAAAATGGCTCAATATAAATATTTTAGGAAGACAGGCATTTACAACATTACCATCTCCTCATGCTTTCTTTGTGATCTTTACAAAAGCGTAGGAAGGTTTCTTGCTTGCTCTACTTGTATAAAACTATTAATGGATTTTCTAATGACCATATATCCTTGTCAGAACTACTTTTTAGTGTCCCTAACTATAATACAAAAAGCCCACTTACGTTTTGCACTTCAGAGGTGACAAGCTAGCTAAGGTCACCTTTCTATAATATTTGAAAATTGTATAACAATGTTCGAAATAGGGCAATTAATTTGAATTTAAATTATAATGAGTTTGTGTCCATTGTACAAACTTTAGTTTAAGTTACTGGTTGCTTTGGTAATAGGATTTATTCATGTAATGGAGCTGTTAAGTACAATAAATAAATACTCAAACATAGTCAGGATAAAATCATATTAAATACTTTGCAATGAGGTCACCTCAGAGGTCACTAAGGCTATTACATTATATCAAAAGTAATTGAATCATCAATTAAAAAATTGTCTTCTGTCTATGTTGACTCCCAGTAGGACTTCCATACTAATAATTCTGCCACAATGGCTTTAGAAGGGCAATATTCCTTCAGTCTTGGTTAGGGCCTATTTGCATGTCTTAGAAAGGGATTTGATTATGTAGTATATGACTTTCTGCTCTAAAGGGCATAACATTACTAGATAAGAGATAAAATACTTTATTAAATTTTACCTATCATACAGAACATAATTTGTTAAAATATATTATCCAAAATTTTACATAAGGTTGATGCATTAGGGTAATCCACAAATCCATATTCAATATTATTTATAATATATGACACTGACTACAGAATCTGCCCAATGTTTGTAGACAGTACAAAGTAAAACTATAACATATTTAACATAACTTCAGTTGACATCACATACTAAAGAAAGATAGACAACAGTATACAGAAAAATGATTCTTACAACAAGCGAAAATTTAATCACTATAAAACACAACAACTGATAGTTTCCTTAAAACCTGGCATTTATCCTGCAAAACAGTCAAGCCCTTCAGCATTCAACAACTAAAAAATCAGTCTCTCAGGGTGAGTCAGGGCATGGTTCCAATAGCATATTTTACATTCTTTCATAGTCACTGACAATAATATGGGATTTTATAATGAGGCCATTACTACAATTAACTTCCTATTTTTACAATGCAAAATACCAGGTGTGTGTTTCTTACTCTCCCTGCACTTTTTATTTTTGGGAATGCATTCTCTGTATTAAAATATACTACATAACAACAACTTAGTTAATGATCCAAAGTGTATCACAAACCTTTTTGCCCTTCAATTTCAGGTAAGCCCGCCAACAGATAGAATTAGCATGGATTCTGTCTCATATTATTTTTTCCTTGAGCCCACAACATCTGCAGAAGTCAAGAGAATAATTGAGTAGCTTGTTGTTAAATACTCAACCAGAAGGGTGAGATTCCATCATTTCGGTTGAAGACGTCGCAAATATGGAAATTTGCTAAATTCATACCTGTGTTCAACAAAGACATCAGGAACTACCGACATATCTGTTTGCTATCAGTGTTTTCCAAAATTGTTGAGTGAATTTTGTATGTTTGGATAATGGAATACCTATTTCATGAAATGATCTTTTCTATATTGGTCATTGTTTTTTGCTGATGACTTGAAGCTGTTCTTGGAGGTTTCAACTCGTCATGACTGTGATTGTCTGCAGGAAGACCTTAATTGTGTGTATGAGTGGTGTAAAACTAATGGATTCAGTCTGAATGCTGGTAAATGTATATCTATGACTTTTTCACTAAAGAATTATGCAGTAGTTCATGACTATAGAATTAATGACAATGTTCTGCAAATAGCTAATGTGCATAAGGATCTTGGAATTTTATTAGACAGTTCCTTAAATTTTAATGAACATATTATCACACATGATCAATAATGCACACAAAACATCATCAGATCCACCAAGCAGTTTAATGTTGAATTGTGTCTTAAGCTCTTTGATAGTCTGGTTTTGTCTAGTGGAGTATGGTGGTGTCATCTGGTCGCCACAGTATGAAGTATGGATAAAGTCTATTGAAAGGGTGCAACGTAAGTTTTTGAAGTATATGTTTTACAAGACATTTGGCTTTTATCCACCCCAAGGGTACAACCATTTAGAGTTATTGGGAATATTTAATAGATTGACCCTAGAGAATCGCAGAATTAAGGCATGTCTTGTATATTTGTTTAGACTTTTGAAGGATAATGTCAACAGTACTGAGATTTTAGCTCAACTTCCATTTGCAATTAATAAAATTAATACAAGAAATAAAACACACATTCTATTTCAAAGTTCCAAGAACAAACTTATACAAAAACTCACCACTCTATCGAATGTGTAGTTATTTTAATAAGTATGCAGGTGACTTAGATCTGGATACCACCAGCTTGAAAGGTTTTGGGATGAATGCTGAACAGAAACTGTTTCTGGCTCAGTCTCAGGATTAGAAACATGTATAGGATTTAGTCACAGCATATGCTGTAATGTAGATAAATAATATTTAATTTTAATTCATTATGTTATTAGATATTAGGTCATACGAAATGTATCTGTAAATGGCTTAGGCTGTTGATACTGTGATTAATAAATAAATAAATAAATAAAACATGGATCTGTGTACAACCTCTCTACCATGTCTGCAGTTAGCCTGAAAAAAGTTGTTTTGGGTATATCTATCACAGTAAAGCATCTGACTTGGTTGCTCATAAAGTTTTGTTGTTTAGTTGGAAGCCTTGGGAGTCCAGGGTGTGCCTTGTCAGAAATTTATTTCTATAGGTATAATTTACGTTGTATTGGAACTGTCAATAAAAAAATACAAGATTTAAAATATTAACTCAGAGAATGCACAGTGCCAACTCTTCAATAATAGTTTCAAAATATTTATGCAGAGAATAGAAGGGAGTTTCAGCAAATCTAGTTTTCATAAACAGTTTGTGTGATTTTCAGGTCATTTGGCAATTTGTTGAATATTTTTAGAGAGACTAAGTATTTCTGAACCTTCCTGAACTTGGGTGATTCTTACACTAGGAATGTACATATTTTTAGATCTGCATGTGCTGTAGAACTTTTTTTTCAGCTTTATTTGTATATTCTTACAATTATATTTATATAAATTATTTTAGGGCGATCAGCAATGTGTCTTCAAACCAAAATGGTACAACAAAGAGAAAATTATAGAAGGCCCTGTATATGCCGGAAAAGACAGATACGGTTCGGAAATCGTAGCATTTTACCTATCAATTCTTTTGGAAAATCCTCTCACACCAGTGAGCGTAGAAAGAACAGTGTCATTGAAATATGATATAATGCCAGTGGCAACCAGAAGGCTTGTGAACACTAGCTTTGAGAGAGACAACAGGACTTGTATATATGGCAAATGTTTCTACTGCAGAAGAGAAGACCCAATTTGTGAAAATGAACATAATTTACTAACTGGTGCTGTGATCTTTAACGTTAAGAAGACTTTTAGTAATTATAGATCTCCCTGGCAACGGACATATAAGAAAATGAAGAGTGCACCCTGGGAAAATAACCCTGACTACTGCAAGTAAGAATATCTACATTAAAACAATGTTTATCACCCTAAATCTTATATAAATTTTAAAAAATCTTCCATACAAGTGTTATTTTACTTGACTAAGGGCCGCTACTTTGAACTTCCATTAGTCACTTTAAGATTCGTTGAATGTGTCAGTGTAAGTATGACACTAATAGATGTGTGATATTCAAAACACTGATTAATTTAGTAGTGACTAACCGGAGTTCAAAGTAGTGACCCTAAATGTGTGAAATTTGGACAGTTTAAAAATCTTCTTTTTTCTTGGCTATACTAATTTATTGCATAATATTAATAAAAAATTGAAATGTTTACTACTTCCCTTGATATAGAAATGAATAAGTACTAGTCAGATTTTCATACTGAATGAATGGTCCTTCAACTTGTGATTGATCATTTCCATTTAAAATATCATATTTATTTATGGAAAAGTGGAAATATCTAATAGTCTCCCTATTGGGACATTACTCAAAAATAATTATTGTATTTTTTCAACTTAATGAATTTAAAATTGGCAGTTAATTTGAATTATGTCTCCTGGGAATGAACTATCTACAAGTTCACTTCCATTAAAAGCAAGAAGCTTTTTGTTATTACTAGCAGTCGAGGAATTACAAAAAAAACCAGTTATTTGTAATTAATAATAGAAACTAAAAACTTATACACCAATTATATGAGGGATTTCTTACAATTTTAGAACCATTAAGAATAAAGTGAGCAAAAGAAGATTGTTTGACTTAATTGACACGGCCATATTTGATTTCCTAATACAAAATGGAGACCGGCATCATTATGAAACTCTTGACGATACAGTTGTCTGGGTGGACAATGGAAAGGGCCTAGGAAATCCTTACGTTCAACACCTGGACATATTGGCCCCTTTATATCAGTGTTGTGTGTAAGTATCCTACATATGCCCTTAATTTTAGATTGTCGTGCAATTATAATTTTATTATTTTATTATGTGAAATATTTAGGCTATAAGTAAGATATCAAAAATCTGAGTTGATTATTAAGAGTGGGAAAACATGGTTGGGTCACTAGAAAAGCTTAGTCTTATTCTCAATTCTTATGAAGTACATATAAAAATATTCAGTAATATTTTATACGAAATTTTTGCTGATATTTATATCAATAGATAAAAAAACTAAATGAAAAATTTAATGTTTTCCAGAGTCAGAGGAAAAACTTGGAAAGCTTTACTAAATTTAGCTGGTGGTAACCTATCCCTATATCTTAAAATGATGCCAGATATTCAAAATGTTTTGACTGAACTGCACCTCGAAGCCATGGAAGAACGACTATTACTAATATTTGCAACCGTAGAATATTGCAAAAAGAAAAATTATAGTTAATATTTTCTGCAATAAATCTATTTTTCCAACACGTTCTTTAAATTTTAGGTTGTACCTACCTATACATATCGATTCAATAGAATAAATTCTGGGAATTGTATCTATAGGACAAACTAAAAAAAATGTTTCAAAAACGTTGAATTTTTCGATCAATATTATTTCCTCCTTTACAATATTATTTTGAAATATATAGAGTGGTTCAAGAAGGTCTTTAAATATTTCACCTAAGATTGAATGGTTATAAATGAGGTAAGTAATCAAATCAACTTATTGAAAGCGCTGTATAAAAATATAATTGACCCCTAATTTGTGTGAAACGAGATTTCATAATACACTCAAAATCTTCTATTAGTGTAAAGGCTATTAGCCCTCAGGGATCGATTTTCCACTAGGGCAATTGTCATATACCCAAAGAATCAACGTCTGTGGCAATTGCGAACCAATGGTTCGATCTTATAGGAGGGGCAATAATAGAGAGAACAGTTTATCGCCGAATAAGATCTTTCGGGCTGGTTTCGTACTGTCTTCATCTCGTGCTACCCCTGACCCTAGAACCTCGACGGCAACGACTGGATTGGAATAGAAAAAAACGAAAATGGAATATGGAATGAAACTGTATTCAGCGATGAATCGACATTTTGTCTAGGGATGCATGATGGCCTATCCAGAGTAAGGAGGACACGTGAAAGACGAATATTATATCCAAGTTTCAACTGAACGGCATGTTCACCGCGTCGTGCGTGTTATGGTATGGGGTGTCATTTACTACGGCAGTAGGTCATTTTTAGTGAAGGGCTGAGGTAGGCCCACTTTTTCACAATCGGCACAGAGGAAT
>MU184252.1:43523-65331 GCA_016904865.1 Pissodes strobi | reverse complement strand
TGTCGCATACGTCAGCGGTATATTTATCATTAACTATTAGATTATACAAATAACTTCTCTTAGAGGACTGTGCAAAATATTAACTTAAATACATGATTATAAATCGCCCGACAATTCTAAAAAAGCGACCGAAAGATGTCAAAAAAAAATAATTATTGTTCGTTCCGCCGTTACCCAGGAAACAATTGCAGCGTCCTGGATACTCAGAACTGTAGCCTGCTAAATTAACTTAAAATAGACTTTATGGCGGCATTTCTTTTCAGGGAAAGTATTATGATTATGTTTATACAGTTTGCTTTTCACCGAACATTTAGTATTCATTTGGTAGCATGACCCCTCAGCGATACATCAATAAATTCCTCTTTCTTATTGAAGCTTCTGGTATAAATCATTTTTAGGCATTGATTTTTATACTGGCTGGCATCCAGTCTGCCTTACCTTGTTTGTCTTCTACCTCCTTCGAATTTTTTAATGTGTAAACATCTTACGCGGCGGTATAAGGGTAAATCTGGGCAAATGGGACGGAATGTGTAAACCGATGTGACATTATAACCCGTGCGCATTGAGGAGCAAGCTAATCCAGGACGGCCGCGATTGCAACGACTCAAATGACGCTTCTAAAAAGCTAGGGCTAGGGCGGTATTAGATTTTCATTATATTATATTCGCAGTGTATTTGGATCCATATCACAGCTTATTTTTAATAGACGGTTGAATTTAAAATGAAAAGCTTCAAAATCCACTACAAAATCATCCGAAGTCACGGCTATCGTCCTAAAAACGTCCGGAAATTTCGGATTTTTATACAATTTTGCCATTTAAAATCGTTTTTAAACGGATTTTAGACCATAAAAAAGCATATTTAAATTAAACGAACACCCAAAAGTATTATTCAGATGCCTAGACGTTTAAAACAATATTGAGTCATGGCCTCTACTAAAATGTGCAAAATTTAGTTATTGACTTTCCCAAATCAAAGGATGCCCGCCCAAGATGACTAGCTGGTAATGAATAAGTTGTGTCCATAGGTTGATGTTATTCCTGGTGGCATTAGATTTTCGTGTCGAGTTTGTGCAGTGAATTAATCCACTTCGATTGAAGCTGCCAGTAAGTATTATTAAAGACCCTAACTAATAATATAAATGCGAATAAGTAATATTATAAATGCGAATGTGTTTGTTTGTTTGTTTCTTACGCTTTGACGCATAAACTGCTCAACCGATCATCATGAAATTTTGTACAGATATTTTAAAGAGTATAGTAATAAAGGACATCGGACACCATTATCTTTAATCGCGGCTTCGCTCGCGTTGATTATTACGGTTAGTTTTGATGTGCAAACATCTTCCGCGGCGGTATGAGGGTAAACCCCGGCAAATGGGACAGAAATGTGCATGCGGATGGGGACGGAAATATGGCAGTGGCTTACACACTAAAGGGAGATCCTATGGCGCTCGACGAGCGGTGTGAATGGAATTAATCTTAAAGCAGTTTGCCTCTGTTAAAACGTTTCAGGTGTATGACATGTCAGACAAACCTTTAACAAGTTTTCAAAATGTAGAAAAAGCAGTTCCATAGATAGGCTGGTTTAATTTTTTAATCATTTGTATCGACTTTTATGTAAATTCTTAAGATGAAAATATTGATTTTTCCAAATATTACTACAATATATACTATACTCCTAATAATATATACTATATAATATTATGGTATGGGATTGTTTGGGTTTTCTCTCCAATTAGAGCCGCTTGCTCTGGCTCCAGGGTGTAAACAGCCCAAGTGCTAGTTAAGTGACCCTAACGAAGCTGCAAAATACTCAACGTTTCGGGAAACAAATCTGCTCCCGTTGTCAAGAACGAAAAAATCTAAAAATGAAAATGGTTAATAAATACAATAAAACAGTAAAAAGCTCTTGCAGCTTGTCAAGCTTTGAACTGACTTTGACAAGATGACAATTATAATTATTGTCATCTTGTCAAAGTCAAGCTAAGAGTGCTAAGACTAATAGGCCCCATATTTGTACAAACAAGGTGATCCACACACTATACAATTTACTACCCAATTTTATGCAAACTTGGAAACTTCAGTTGTGAGCTGTAGTCGTGCACCTCACAATGACGCAGCCTGTTTAGCTATTATAATTGGTGTGGCCTCTGAAGTCGGCGTTAATAAAAGAAAACGGAAGCAGAAAGTCTGGATGAAAGAGTGTTTAGACTGTTTAGTCACGCAAATCTCCTTAAAGAACTTCAATCAATAAACTCGCTTAAAAATTCTTTGTTATTTCCAAAAAAATGCTCATTTTCAAAACTAAACACGTGTGAATTGAAAGAAACTAGAACAAACAATCAGGTATTGCACAATGTGTCCACAGAGTAGCCCATATACTCTGCAATTAGTTGCGCAACGCCGCTCGTTGTGCAACAAAAATCAAATTATTTCGAATTTCTGCAACGCGTTGCGCAGCATGTCAAACAAACACATACACTACACAATTGTTTGCACAACAGGCTCTGTTGCGCAATTTGGTCGCAGACATGATACAATTTATTGTATCATGGGTCGCAGATGTATGGGGCCTATATAAGTATCTACATAGGGTCGATAACACAAATATAATAATGTATAAAACATATGAGAAAACACACTAGACATATAAAAAATAACAACAATATGACCAGCTTAATCTACCAAGTAGCTCAGGGATGACCGCGAACAACAACAGTATCTAGAAGCCGTCTTACTGCATTTTTAAAAGATAATGGACTGCAATTATAGCCAAAACGTATCTATAGGTAAATACTTATTATACCAAGAGATAAATCTGGCTATTATTTCATTCCTGCCAAGGTCTGTTCGGCTATAATTTAAGTAAAACATTTGCACTTGTCTCGTGCTTCGAAATGGCAGAATGGTGTCCATACTACGCAGCCAGGCATGTTGTGAGACCGGCCCGCCGGGAAAATTTCGGGTCAAGCGGCCCACTTCGTGCGTTGGTGCGTGGTGAAGGTATGTTTTTTACTAAAAGAGAAAATTACGTTACAAGTTACGACACACATTTATTTAAGCGGCGTTCGTTAATGTCATCTTTCTCCTCGATTTGCTCTGAAAATTTGACAGTCACGAGGTCTGTGTATTTAAAGAAAAATCCAAGTCACGTGCCTGTCAAAATGTTAAAGCAAATCGAGGAAAAAGATGACATTAAGGAACGCAGCTTTAGTAGTGTCAAAAATAATCTTATAAAAAAACAATTAACATTAACATTATACTATAGCAACAAAAACACCAAGTTATACGACATTATGCTATAACCAAAACTTGAGTGAACACCTTTGAAATTTAGAAATATTAAAAGTCAAAGAAAATATTGCAAAATTTTCCTGTGAAACTGCGAATAATGGACTCGGAACGTCCTAAATTTAACAACTAAACTAACAACTTTCAACAAAACATGTAAATGTTATAATACAGTAATATCATGAAGTAAGATCGGCCTAAAGCCTAAACCTATAAATGTCCTAAGTTATTTAAACTTATAAATATCGCTTTGATTTTCTCCATCTTAAACTTTCGATGCGTACTTACCTATTAAAAGACAAGAAACAAATAGGTATAAAAAATCATTTAACGACTTTCGGCAAAACATGAGACTTTTAAAATAAAAATCTTTTATTTGGTACATTAAGCTTTTTTTAAATAATGTACTGGACTCGCCACTTCATTTATAATATCTTCCTTATCTATTTGGTTCAGTCACAGCTTAAGCTGTGGTTCAGTATAGGGATCTTTCTATAGTCATAAGCATGAATGATTCCAGCCTTTCGTCACCTAACCTATTTCTTAGCCTACTCTTAATCTATTGGAGAATGGAAAACGATATATCTGTCACATGTCATCTGGGTGATTGGCAAAGTCAAAACAAATTATATTTTAAAATAGTGACGTAACAATACCTGCAGAAGCAAGTTTTTGTTATATCTTTCGAATCTATTTCCCCATTGTCTTTATCATCCTCATCTTCCCATTTACTATGAGTGGAAATATTATTGGTTCTAGCATACTTCTTTCTTGAAGATATAACCTGTAAAGGTCCCAATTACCAGCAAAACTGATTAATTCCTTCTTAATTCTTTGAGCTGTAGCCTTGCCAATATAGGTATCAAGAGCATACTTTTGTCAGGTAATGAGCCACTTCGCCTTGTTTCCTCAAAACACGATGGGTTGAAAATTGCTATATAAGCACAGGGGTTTATATTTTGGAACATTGACTCACAGACGACCATATCCATAATCACATTGTATGTTTCAATTTGGAACCTTTTGTGCTCCTCTTGTGGAGCTTCATCAGAAGCTTTTCATCAAAAAACTTTTAACTCGTCTTTGTTATGTCATTTTCTAATACAACGTCCAATCCACGTTCATTCCGTTCTTCATTAACTGAAGACATGAAGTCACGAATAGATTTTTCGATCCATTCCATATCTCTCTGAATGGCTTTTAAATGTTGTATTTATGTCTTGATCATAGCATTGCCTCTTAGGTCTAAACCGAGGTCTAAACCTTTTGTTTGGAGGTATGGCGAAAGTGGTTCTGTAACAGAAAATATTTTCAAAAATAGGTGGGTCATCATAACCGTTTCAAATGTTGTCAAACTAGTCTTATAGTTTTCTACTGGGGATCGGACATCTCGATTAAAATCTGTGTTCTTTGAATTAATATCTAGTGATTCTAGTAGGTCTTCTTAAAACGAGTAAGATTTTTTGCAGTGTTTTTCGTAGAATAATCAAACTGGAATATTTTAGTTAAGGCTTGTTCTTTGGACCACTATCGTGTTTGTCCTATAGTCCGCAGTAGCCTATGTTTTGGATCTTGAGACGTTTTATTCCAAATATGTATTCTTTTGTATGATTTCTTAAAAAAGACAGCAACCTAGTTCAATACCGCAAAAAAGGTTGCTGCCTTGATATGTCCTTTCAACACATCTCTCAGCACTAAATTTGGTAAATGACTATAACACCATACATGTACTTGTACATGTACTGAATTTTCTTATTTCATCTTAGTAGAAAATCGCCATATTTTCCCTGCATATTAGCAGCACTGTCTGTTGAATCAGCAATAAAGTTACTAAGGTTTAGTCATTTTTTTTTGCGTAACTTCTCTGATTAAAACTTGAGACCCTTGTCCAGTTGTATCGTGACAAGATACATACTGCTCGCAACAGCCTCTGATAAACCATTCCCTTGTAGACATCTCTAAAAGATAAAAATATTCACTGTTTTCGTCGAACACAAATCTCTATGTCGTAAACCAGTGGACTATGTAGGTATAAACTCAGCAAATAGAGTATAACAAGAGCACATTACGTAAGTACATTCGCATTTACAACAATTTTAATCAATTATTTCCTACTGCTCCTGACCACAAAACAACACTGTTCCTTAACCGAACATTCCAGCCTCTTTTATTTCGTCTCAAATGATTTTTTTAATTTTATTTGTTAGTACAGATATAACCAAGTTTTTACCAATTTTGTAGTATAGTCACTTTTCCCCAACCGGCCCACCGGGAAATTTACCGCAGCAGTAATCTAGATGGCTTCTATAACTAATGAAAAATACACCTCCACGTTTCTGAAGTCAGAACACTGCCTCATGATGAATCCAATCATCCTAAATGCCTCAGAAATGACCCAATCAATGTGACACCCAAAGCTCAGCTCATCGTCAAACAAAACATCAAGATCATTAACAGTCTTCAATCGCTAAAGCTTGCACCCTTAGAGGCCTTAGACAGTCTAAGCTTGCAGCCCTCAATGAAATAGGAATTCAAGATGGGATATTTTTTCCTATTGAATGATATCACTTTACACGAAGTTCCATTCTATTTGCCCTATATACCATGAGGTCAAATAGTCGATATCAATCTGCAACAAGTCCAGCTTGTGCTGGACATAATGCGATATAGATATAGGTAGGTATTTTTAGGTCGTCCGCAAAAAACAAAAATCGGCAGTGCTTAAAACTCTCACCCTAGGCTTTGATGAAGAGCAAAAATAAGATAGGTTCCAAATGGGAAGCCTGTTGTATTCGAGGGATGACAAGGATTTCCTTTGACACCGCGCTGTCAATCCTAATGACGTGGGTTCGGTCTTCAAGATAACTCCTAAACCAACCCAATAAAGAACCATGAATGCCATACATCTCCAATTTATTAATCATATAATCACGATGCGAAGGTGTCTACTCTTCCGAAAATCAAAGTAAACGGTATCTATTTGTAAACCTGCATCGAGAGCAGTCGCCAAAAAGTTTGAAAATAGGCTCAAGTTCGTCTGGCAAGACCTACCCGGAAAAAACCATGCTGAATTCCTGAAGACATCTTGTAAAAGCTTCGTAACTATCTTCTCTAACACCTTCGCCACACAATTTAATCCAGAAATGGGCCGATAATTGCAGTTGCACACATCTCCCCCTATATATATTTTTCTATGCACACATCACTCCGGTCACCACCCTTGAAGAGGGCCGAACATTCGCCGGCTTCCACATAGCCGGAAAGACATCGTTGCTCAGACAAGTCGTAGATGCAAGCAAGGGGTACCGCGTACCGCCAAGGTCGGGCTACATTTCTGAAGAAATACTGGAGGCAAGCGATCGGGCTTTGTACTCTTTTTTACATCACAAAGAAAAGGGGGATTCTTTGTGGTTTACATCGAGATCCATCAATCTTTGAATTTCTCATAACACTCTTGCATTCTCATGTAACACTCAACCATACAATAAGATTTGTACCCAACTTGTATTATAATTAATGAAATTAAATCAGGAATCAGGTGCAGAGATCTGTCAAGTGCATGGACATGGTAATTGTTTGATAATGTATGGGCCTCTTTACAGCGTTGAACATACATCCGCTATTTGGCGGTACCGCTTTCAAGGCAACCGAGGCTTTACTTTTTGCTGCTCAAAATATCCGAACTTTTTTACGCATTTTATAATTTTTATAACGTTACCTTTTCTACTCCCACGTGTGTAAAGTATAATTTTACCCTTGTGCCATGTATTTCTTTGGGTTTATTTCAGGCACACTTCTATAAGGGTCCATGTAAAAACCTAATTCTACACGAGTTGAAAATAAATAGATGGCTGTTCTCTTTTGTTATGGTTGGAATTTCACGATAACTGTCATTAGGCATTACAAAATGTAAAAATAGTTGTGTATGTACGCCGAGTTTGTAAGTTGTGAAATATAATAATATATTTTAATTAATCGTACAAAAGTATCGAGTGCTGTGGTGCGACACAATACATGCGTGACGTATTTTTAATATTTTATACGTCGGGTGCGATTTGCGAAGTCCTCGCTACGCACTCGTGCTTTGAATTTACGCACTTGTTACACAGTAAACTTTAATTACCATATTTATCCCAGCTTATATGGTTCTTAAGCTGTGATGTAACTATATAAGCCTATACATACATTACATAGAAAAATATTATACTTTAAAGAGAATAATATATTATTATAAAGACGATAATAGTTTGTCCAGTGACCGTTAACATCTAATCCAATCCTATGTTAATTCATAACCTGGTTTGGTAAGCTGTGACCTGGTATCCTGGTAAAGCGGTCTTTGTCTTTTTCGATTGGAGGAACAAGGAAACACTAAACCTCCTGTTTATTTTTTTTTTCTAAATGTCAAGCTTGTGTTCGTATTGAATTGAATCGTGTTGTGACGTGTTGTAAATTGTAATGTCATGATTGTCATGAAAAATGCGGGACGTTTTTTCAAAAAAGTTAAAAAAGTTCTCACTTCTCATTTCGTCGAATTGAATAATGGACCGCAGCTCAACTCGTAATGCAAACTTCCTTTGTTTTTGTATGTATACCTTTGGTCTTTGGTGTAGCAGTTTCAAACTGTGGAGTTTCAGAAGAAAGTTGTTCCTAAAAGGTAGTACTTCAGCATAGTTTTATACGGAGGTCTTCTTTCACATGTAAGTAAAAAGGTACCTCTACTTTATTTTTTTGTACGGTGCTATAATAAGTTTGTTATTCTTCACTTATAGATATACTTTGTAATGGTGTTATTTTTTGTTGAAATAAAATGTAATCAGGTACCTACTTATATATCATTCCTTGTGTCAAGAGGGGTATGAATATATCTGCACTTGTTACCTGTTTGAACATAAAACCACAATTTTTACTTACATATTAAAACATTAGGTCCAATTTATTGAAATGTAAGTCTGTATTTGTCTCATAAATAGAGAAAGTACAATACTACAAGCAGAAAAACATTTTTAAATACCCAAAGGGCGTAGGAATATGTCACATGTAAGCTTAAGGTTTTTAGAATATGATAGGCTTAAATCATTAATAATTGTAAATTTGTAATAAAATCATAAGAACTATAAAATTCAAATTTCGACTAAAAAGAAATTTTTCAGAATATGATAAATCCAGATCAAAATAACATAAGCCTGTATCATTAATCACAAAATTATAATAAAATTTAAAACCCTCGATTAATGATAATCCTTGGAGGAACGCAGGAAGTGTTCTATTATAAATTAATCAATGGTGTAATGACGTTCATAGTTGACAGCCAGCATACAATTTCAAGTGCCACAAGAATGCCACGATACAAAGTATGGTCGTTTCACTTATTTCAGAGATGTTGCAACGAAATTACAACTTGGCATTAGGGCGACTACAATTTGTTTGTTGATTCCTTCGTCAGCTTCAGAACAAATATTTTAAGCCAGCATTTTTGGAATGGTTTGACTGTGTAATAGGTGAATTGGTTTCGAGTTTGCAAATTTTGTACCTCCAAATGTCATATAATGTTCCCCTTGGTCACAGTGTGTCTTTGAAATGTCATGGTATTTAAAATTTTTAAATCTATTTTGTGTTCACTGTAATAATGCTGTTCTTTTATATTCTATGACAAACTCTAATTTGTTAGCTTATGGTTACTTTTAACTTAAATTTGAATGTATAAATTGGAATGAAACAATTCTGTAATGTACACGAATGAACAAATAAATAAATAAATAAATAGACAAATAAATAATACACTACATTAATTATACATTAGTATGCTAGACAACAACACACCACGTTAATTAAACACAACTTAAAATCACACTCTTATAGAATATGATATACTAAAGCTGCCAGTGACACAGAGTATCACCAAAAAACTAAAGTAGACCCTTGAAAGCAGTAGTACATTTAGATATCGTCGGTACGCAAGAAAAGTGACACAACTCAAAATATTAAAGTTTTCAGGAGAGCAGTTTTTAATATTTATATACCGTATTAATCATCTAGATCTGTTATTTTGGGGTTTCGCTCAAAGTTTTGCTGTTATAGGCTAACCATTCACTACTTTTTAAATGATAGAAATATAATTTAATCTATATTATATTTTTTCATGTACCTAAAACTAGAGTAATTCATTTTGTGTCATTGTTATTGAAAAAATTTGCACTAAAAATTTAAAAATTTTATGCCACATAATTTTTAGTATATTATATTAAATACTAAAACAAGCAAATAATTTTTCCAGAAATGTCCTTTTTATTTTTACATTGTTTAAATAAACTAGAAACTATAATAATGTTACTTAACTAAGATTTTTTTATAGAAATAAACTAAATGATACAGGTACAAAAAAGGTTATCGTAGTTTTATAATCAACGGAAGGAACTGGCACCGAGGAACAGAACACAAAACAGATTACAATAATAGCTAACTTAAAAAAAAACATTCGTAGCCTGATTAAGTTAATACCTACTAAAAAGTACAAAAACACATTGCCGTTTTGAATAATTTTAGATACCTTAAAAACTAAGAACAACGAAATGAGTTACAACCTTGATAACTTAAAAAATATTCTTGAGCTACGTACCAATACGAAAAACATGAAAAACATCAGACAATCCGTTATTATTCCTAACTATCTTTAGTTAAAAAAAAGTAAATCCAAGAATTTTTATTACTTCCAATTACAAGCTATTGTAATAGGGGAAGTAGTTCCTAGGAATCACAGTTTTGTTTGTGTTTTGTTTAAACAGTCCTAGAATACTATTTTTCTTTTTTTCAGGAATTCCTGGTTTGCTTTTGTATAGGCGTTTAATGTTTGCATCCTTCGAATTTCGCTTATTATTGGAATCTCTAGACGACTTAATGTCAGTAATCTGAAATTGATCGGCATAAGAAGTTTTATAAAACAATTTATTTCGTTCAGCCTTTTCTGTTTTTACCACTTTAAAGTCGGCCATTTTAACTGTTTCGTTCTTATCATTTCTTGTAAAACTTCTTGCCGTTTTAGAAGCGAGATCTTTTAAATCTAGAAAATCCTCGTGGCACAATTCGTGGACTTTATATGGGTTGCCCGTTACTTTAGAGGTTCGTACGATTGTCACATATTGATTAGGGACGAATATTGGACCTGATTTTAAGGAACGCTTAATATGTCTTTCAATAACCGAATGGACGCTGTCCCCTTCGTTCTGGCTATGCCCTTTGATTAAAAATTTGTGACTTATCGAATTAAGGAAGTCATATTTTTGGACAGCATAAAGGTACATTGTTAACATAACATGATTTTTTTGCTGGCCGCAGCAGTTATCGGAATAGAATATCAAATCAATCTTTTTATTCTCCATTTCTATAGCTCTAGATTCCAATGATTCAATGTAGTTCAATACGCATGTACCTATTTCGCATACACCTCTATTACCTTCTGACTCATCCCACATGTAACACTGAACTTCTTTAGTTTTAAGTTCATAAATCGTAAAATTAAAGACGTTTAGCTTGGAAGCATAATAGAAGCTAGATGTATCTCCCCTGGGACACTGCAATACCGCTTGCAGATCATAAACCGCAACTATAACATTATCTGCGCTATGTTCCTTATCATCTTTCTTCTCTTGGCGTGACAAGTCTTTTTCTAACAAGTGTGTCTCATAGTGACTAACCAAGTTTGTCTTTTCATCCGCAGATGCTATTTCAAAGGACACGCAATCGCCACATTGGTCTTTTTTAGGTATATAGAAGGAAATATTGAACTCAGAATTAAAAATTCTATTATACATTAGGTAATTAGCGTATGGCTTATTGCTTTCCTTGCACATATTAATGTAGTCTCTGTGTAGCTCTGCGACGCTTTTGCTTCCCTCAATATACTCTCGGCTTGACTCTTTTCGGCAATAGTGGCTTTCTATGCGAGGTATTGATTGGATATGTTTCCGAATTTCTGCCTTAATGTCATTATCTACGTGATGATGATGGCCGTGTTTGCCGCGCATATCGTTGGAAATTATCCCTTTGGTAAAGCGATCTTGTTTTTGTATTACAGTTCTGATCGGTCGGTCCGTTATCCCCAAAGTTGACCTAAAAAAGTTTTTGCAGACCCTTATTTTGTTTTCTCTAATTAAAAAGTAAAATGCGTGGTTACTAGCACGACTACTGTTCATCTTTATGTACTGATATCTGGGCTTTACAGGCTCTATACATTTCGATAAAAAATAACGCTGCCGCTGCAAATCTCCCATGTTCCAGTAATCAGAAAATATCTGTTTTCTTTCTTCTGTTGAAATTTTTTCCTTGCATTTTAACCGGCATTTGTCACAAGGTGGACCTATCTCTCTAGCTTTAATTACCTTTTTGCTTTTGGATGTTGTTACATATTCAAGTCCAGCATTCCGACGACGTTTTGCGATATTTTTTTGCCAACCTTCTGGTTTCAGTTTTCTTTTTCTTACTTTCTTTTCTTTAACTTCTTCTATATCCGACGAGGAAGACGAGTTTGACGAGGAAGATGAGCTTGAAGAGGAAGACGAATAGTTGGGGTCAGCATCCGAGTCATCAAAGGGTGAGTCGACGTCATCTGCCTTTGTTTGTGCACATGTTAACGACAGAGTATCTAAAAAATAGGCAATCATGAAACACTTTTACGGTCTGAAAATGTATACTTAAGTACCATTTTCTATAGTGGATTTATTTATTAATTCCTGGCTGCTTTCGGCTTCTATCGGTGAAGCATCAACCACTGAATCCTCTTCAGCTTCCGGCGGCAATTTGTTTAGTAGTGGGGTAGGGCTTCTGGCTTCACACATGATTTTGGCATCAAAGCCTAAAAAAAATAATTGATTCTAAAATGAAAGTCTCTACTTTAAAAACTGCGTTTTACCTGCAGAGCTATTCATAACGCAAATTAGCGATGGTTGATCATTGTCAGTCACGTCATTTGTACCATCATCATCATAACTATTTACAGCATAAGTTTGCAACAGCTGGTCATAATCAGCCACGTCATTTCTACGATTACTAATATTTTTTTTATCAGAGTGCTTAACCAATATTTGAGTTTCATCCTTAGCCATCGCTAGCACTGGGGGAGAGTTTTCGACATCACTAATGTGTTCAGCAGAACCTAAAACATACATGCATTTAAAGAGAAGGAGTCTTTCCTTTTAAAGTTGCGTTTTACCTGCACAGCTATTTACAGCGCAAATTTGCGATAGTTGATCATTGTCATTCATGTCATTATTTCCATCATTCCTATTTTTATTAACAGTATTTTTACCCATAGTTTGCCTTTTTTCCTCGGTCTCCGATAGCACGTGGTTCAATACTGGGAAACACTTTTCGATTTCACTGATATTTTGAGCACATCCTGAAAAAAAATGCATTGCAAGATCGGCTCTTTCCCATTTAAACTGCGTTTTACCTGCAGAACTATTAACAGAACAAACTTGCGATAATTGGTTATGATCAGCTCCGTCAGTTCTAATGGCACTGGTATTGTCAGGTAAAGATAACACCCATTTTGATACTTTTTTTGAAAGCGTTTTACTTCGGATGCTTCGAGAGGTGTTTTTTTCCTGTCTTGACAATTTTATTAATAGTCTGGTACGTTTACTTACTGAAGCGCCGTTGCTCCCTTCCATTTTCTAAAACTTAGTGTGCATTGGTCACCTTACAAAAATACCTATATCTCAGATAGTGACAAACACATTCCATCAAATTACTAATAATTTATCAGGAATATGGACACTGTTTGAGTTGATACGGGTAAATTAGCGATTATTTATATGCAACAACGTCACATTTTAAAATTTTGGCGAAATGGATAAATCATACTTCGTTTATTATCAATATTTATCAACAAAAATGTCACAACTAGAACTAATGCCTCAGCGGGATAATATTTAAAGTATTATTGACACTTACCTTATCGTCAAAAGCGACACAAAACAAAATATGACGATTTTCTCGATAAAACTATAGCACAGAATGATTATAAAACAAAAAATGTCGTTTTTCTAGAAAAACTGCAACCGCTCGCGTTGGCATGCTAGACTCAACTGAGGTAGTGTCGTTTTTCGTAATAAGATCAGCAGAAGAAGCGTCGAATGGAAAAGTGACACTTGCGCCATCTTTGAGTTATCGTTGGTAGTGGGCTTGTGACATTTTTTCTGATAAACAAACATGTATTTAGCAACGCATTTCTGCATAAAATGAAAAAAAATTAAATTTTGAGTTGTGTCACTTTTCTTGCGTACCGACGATATCTCTTGAGAGCCCTAACATTTAGGTACATAATTTCACTCTTTGATGTCCTATTGTAATTTTTAATGATAGATGAGTGTACATTTTTTTCTTACTTTCCTTAAGATTGTTCTTATTCGAGTGCTGTGATGGTGATCTCTATTAAATTCATTGAAAAAGTCTATATTATTGATTCATATATGTATGTGGATATGAATGTAAGAATTTTATGCTCAACGAATTTAGGTGTTGACACTCTTCAGGTTGAATATACTTCTCATGCATCTCTTTTGAAAAATAAAGATCTGTTTGCCTTCGCTCTCCTCGCTCAGAAGATAATACCTATCTTAAATGGGAATGTATATATGCAGCATAGCTGTTTCAACGTTAATATGGAACACAAGCACCTTCAGAGAATAACAATAGTTTGCCACACTTAGTAAGGCCATTGGTGTGACGTCACCAGTCTAGTCGGTGCTGGTACACAAAAATGTAGCCGAAGTCCCTGTAGCAAGAGACCTGTTGTTTTCATACACAATTTGTGTAGGAGTTGTTTGATAAGTAAACTTAATAAGCTTTGTTATGTTTGCATTTAATAAGAGATTATTTAGAAGTACGTAAAGTTTTTCAAAACATTGGGAGTACTCAATAATTTTCCGCTTCTGGCAAGTGTATTAAAGCAGGCAAAACTGGGCAACATAGAAGTCGAAGAAGAATATCAGGAAAGTGTGAGTAAGGACAAAATAGACGCTGATAGCACATCATCTGAAAAGGACGGCAAATGTATTAAGCAGCACCTAGCAAAAAACCATAAGGCAAAGGACCCCACTTGGGAAAATGTACATATAGGGCTGGTGAAGATACAATTATTATAAAATACCATCATGAATTTATAATTTATCTTTTGGTGGCTTGATCCAGCCCTCTGATATGTGATGGTGTCTAAAATGGATAAATACTTTTAAAAAAATACATAAGAATAATTTTGGATTTAAAAAAGATGTTATCAAGAAAACAATACAATATATTCATGAAAAAGTAGGCGTTCCAAAAGAACTAGCTAATTCATTCAGTAGACAGCGACGAGAAGAAAAACAGATAGAAAAAATAAATGCTGATGCATCATGAAAAAATGTGAAAAAATCAAATAAAAAATAAATTAATTATATAATGATTTATTCTATGTTAGATTCTAAAAATGAAATGTTAATATTTATGCAAATAAACCACATTGAATATAGATACTTAGTATTTTCCAGGTAATTTAACATGTCTTATTTACTGTAACTTCTTTTCCTGCTTTTATTTACTGGATAAAATTACTACCTTTCCCTTAATATTATTGATTAAAAAGACATTAAGTATATAAAGTAAAATTTCTTGTACCTATGTAGATATTTTATTTCTCTTTGAATATCTTTAATACGAACAGTTACCAAAACATTATCAAAATTATGACAATTATTCAAGTAATTGCCTATATCACGTTCACGTATATGCCGTGATGGGTTATAGTCAAATCTGGCAAACCTGTGACGTATTCCCGCGCAGTCTCCTTATTGGTCTAAAGTTACCAGACAACCTAACTTCTCTATGAACCTTGGGAAGTCCCAGCCGCGAAGTAAGAAGTGACAACTCCGCGTCAGCGTGGAGAGAAGGTATGTCGGCTGTGGCTTAGCCCATATTAAATGAGTGGCTAATTCACAACATGAATTCCGTTTACTATTGATTGAGCGTTTGTCTAGTATTTTAGAATGCCTAATTTTTCACTTCACGCATGGCCCTCCGCTCACTACGGGAGCGCAACCAACCAAAACTAACCCAAGGCAAGCCCAAAATGAAGAAAAAGAAACAACCTTCATTTTTTTTGTTAAAACATGTTGCCACTGGAATCGAACCCGGGGCGGGCGCCGTATTACAAGCGCAGCATCTAACCACTGCACCACTAAAGCTGCTGAAAACAATCCACTGGAAGACATTTTTGCCTGACTATTTCAACTAATAGCAAACGGAATGCAAGTTGTGAACTTGCCGCTAATCATATTAAATCAATACAAACCAAGTTCAAAGCCGTAACTCAAATTTTGGTGATAGGGAGAAAAGCCTGCATAGTGGGCTGGATGTCTAGTTTCGGATACGGCGCGGCGCGGCGGCCCGGGTTCGATTCCCGTAGATGTATTTTTTTAAAATTTGAGTTAGTTTTGCTTGGTTGCACCCCGGGGCGTGCGAAGCAAGCGAAGGGCCATGCGTGAAGTGAAAAATACAAATCTATATTCATGTGTTAAATCAACAATTTGATGCGCGCGCAACTCTGAATTACTTTGATGTGGTCCGGGCAACGTCTTGTCTATACATAATCCACCTGTCAAAATGGCCATTTGAAATACATCTGTGATTCTGTCACAGCTTATACAATATAAGCTGTGATTCTGTGATACGCCATCAATGGCGCATCCAATTTGTTTCAACCTAAATAAAAAAGTGACGTAACTTAAGTTTTTTCACTCACTTCGTCTATGTTCATTTTTTCTACAATGTTTTCACTAACTCCGCTTATATATTATTTTCATACTTCATTCCGGGCTAGTCTATGACGTTGAAATTCGCAAGCAAGTCATTAAAAGATTATTGGGGGATTACCGTTAACAATCCAGAACGACTAGACATTATGGGATGCTATTGAAAGAATAATAGATAGATCTATAGAATATGATGTCGTTATTATAAGACATTTACTATCTAATAAAGTAGCAATTTACCAAGCATTATGAATGTTGGCTTAAATTAATATGGTCCTTACCCTTTTCAAATTCATTAAACCCATCTTTCTTTTATAAAAACGGACTAGCGAAAATTTTAGTTCATTATAGACTCCAGCCCCGTTTGTGAGCTAGTTGTGTTTTCTTTTTATTTTTTATATACTTTTCACATTTGCTGTTTTGTTTTAGTGCTGTTTAATAGGTAAGTGGTTTATTTTATTATTGACTAACAATTACATTTTGTTTTAAACATTGGCATAGCATTTTTTACATATTCAACCAAGCATACAATGCTTTCCAGTATTTCAACTTCCTAGACTAGCCGCGAATGCATTAAACTATGAAAATAATACATAGGCGTAGTTAGTGAAAACATTGTAACAAAATAAACATAGACGAAGTGAGTGAACATAATTTATAGGTTACATGAGTTTTTTTTGAAGCAAAATGGATACCTACGCCATTGATGGCGTATGACTTAATACAAATGGCGGTTGACAGGTGAAGGATTAAGTATGGCAAGTGATGGATGACGTATGACAAATGGTGGTTGACAGGTGAAGGATGACGAATGATAGGTGACAGATGCTTGGGCTAAAAAAGTGAGCGAAAAACTTGAGTTACGCCACTGAAATCGATAGGTCACATCACTTTTACATACCTAGGTTAAAATATAACTTATATACATAGGCGAGGTTGACGAAAAGTTGTGTTACGCCATTGAGCTTGGGTTGTATTGATTTAATATGGGCTAAGCGAGCATTGGGTTACCCGCATTCTACATGCGCTAATTTGGATTATGCGCAGTTTTGAGCGGTGGAAATGGGTCGCCTGCCAAAATGGGAGGATGGTGAAGGCACTAAGTTACCCTACTTATATCACAATAATGGTTTTTTAAAATTGAATTCGATATTTCTTATTTGCTCACACATATCCTGATGATGGTTACAATTTGCACTTGTAACAACTTCCTCTTGATGTTCCCTTTGATTGTCATCAATGTGGTCATTCTATTTTTTATTTCTTTAAGCAGTTTAATGCACTTTTCTCTTAACTCCACTTCTGGTTCTTTTCATAACAACTTACGTTCTCTGTTGTTCTCAGCATTAACCGTACTTTAAATATCTCTCCTCACATTTTGTGCAGCAATATATCTTTATTCCTCTAACCTTTTATATTCCTTTGTTCTCTCCATACAACTAAGATGAATAATTCTGAAACGTCCTACACAACAATAATTGGCTATTTTCTTGTCGCAACACAGAAAATTTCCTAAATCGATGCTATACAGTCGTTTATGTCCGGTATACAAAATTTATGGTACGTCCCTGCTTCAGTTTCATTCACACACAACATGCAAAAATTATTTTTTGTGCGAGTGTATCATGAAATCATTTTGCAATGAATTTCCCCAAATTGTAAACGTCATTTTTGTTGACCCTGTATGTCGACTTTTGTGTAAGTGTGAAACCTAAGTCCAGCGAGAATATAATAAATTATTGTCTTTGCCTAAGTCAAAATAATTAATTAATAAAATACGGGATTTTTAGTTATAATAATTATTGCTTATACGGTTTTCTGCTATTTTTGGATTATATGGAATTTTTTTTATGTAGGCACATTCTAGTGTCTTTAGGGATTGCAAATATACTGGCGGAGAAGATATTTTTTTTTTATCTTTTTTTTTAAGTTATGTTTGTTTTCTTTTTGTCAATTTGGGTTAGTTTTGGTTAGTTTGGGTTAATTTAGGTTAGTTTGGGTTAGTTAACAACATAACAACATAAAAATCTCTTCTCCGCCAATATATTTGCAATCCCCAAAGATACTAGAATGTGCCTATATAAAACTTTTCCATTTAATCCAAAAATAGCAGAAAACCGTATAAGCAATAATTACCTTAGTGGTTTCTACGTTCTAGGACGGAATAGTATATTATTTTATATGGAGGAAAAGTGATACTTTTCATGGCGCGCTCGTGTTTAACAGCCGAACGGAGTGAGGCTGGTAATAGAGAGCAAGCCATGAAAATTAACTTTTCCTCCACATAAAATATGCTGTTTTTTCTTCAAATGTCGACAAATTAATGCAAAAATATCTCTTTTTAATAGTAATAATAATAATTATTATCAAAGATCAAAGATAAGGCACAGGTCGTTGCTATAGTAATGTAACATAAAGCTGTCAGTGGACACTGTCAACAATAATTATTTTTTTAAAATTGCGTCTCCGATTGCGTTTTAATTCCGTATTGATAAGCAGTTATTGAGTAAGTTCGATTAAATAATAACCAATTTGTTCCTAAATTAGTGATTTTTAGAAATGCAGTGCACAAACTGAGTGATAAATACAAATTTTAGTTTAATAAGTCTTCAGTTGTTGACGCTGGCTTTGTTGTTTGTTTGTATCTATGTTGCTATGGTAACACTTTTACCTCCGCCGGCGGAAAAGTGAAAAGTAAAGCTCCGGCGGAGGAAAAGTGAAACTTCACGGCCGCCTACACAGTCTAGTAATGACGGATTTACTGACGTTTGAAGTACAATATGGAGTATTTATTATTATTTAGTAAATGTTTAAATTAAACTAAAATATCGAAACGGTGGCGCCCTATAGTTTAAATGGCAACGGGTTTCTCTAGTTTTATCCTTCTCTTTTCGTCTTCCCGCACCGTGTTGGAATCATTAGCCAGGCGGGCAGCATTTAAGCATTCCGGTATAGGATTCGGCACCACGTGTAAATTTCATTGGTCGATTTGGATTCGTTTCGCCAATTAAAGCGGAGTGCCGAGATCGGTACCAGAATGTTAGAACGGTGCTGAAACACAGGTCGGAATGTTGATGAATGTTGCTAGTTTACCCACGTCTTAATGGTGCAATCAATTGCTTCCAAGTACGTGGTGGCGCAGTGGTGTAGATGGTTAGCCTCTGATCCGATGGTCACGGGTTCGATTCCCGCCGCTTTTTTACATTTTTTGAACGTTATGTTTTCAAACAGTTTTTTTTTTCTTCACTTTGGGCATGTTTTGGGTATGGCTTATGGCTTGGGTTAGCCCTTGATTAGTTTTGTCTCATTTTTACGAACGTTTTTACTTCGGGCATGTCTTGGGTATGGCTTGGGTTAGCCCTTGGTTAGTTTTGTCTCATTGAGCCCCCGTAGCGAGCGGAGGGCCATGCGTGAAGTGAAATATTAGATTTTACGAACGTTTATTTCATCAACATTCCGACCTGTGTTTCAGCACTGTTCGAACATTCTGGTACCGATTTCGGCACTCCACTTTAATTGGCGAAAAGAATCCAAATCGACCAATGAAATTTACCCGTTTGCAAGTCGACCAATGAAATTTACCCAAGTGCCGAATCCTATACCGGAATGTTTAAATGCCGGCGGGAATCGAACCCGTGACCATCGGATCAGAGGCTAACCATCTACACCACTGCGCCACCACGTACGTGGAAGCAATTGATTGCACCATTAAGACGTGGGTAAACTAGCAACATTCATCAACATTCCGACCTGTGTTTCAGCACCGTTCTAACATTCTGGTACCGATCTCGTCACTCCGCTTTAATTGGCGAAAAGAATCCAAATCGACCAATGAAATTTACACGTGGTGCCGAATCCTATACCGGAATGCTTAAATGCTTCCCGCCGCTTTTTAAAATTTTTTGAACGTTATGTTTTCAAACAGTTTTTTTTTCTTCACTTTGGGCATGTTTTGGGTATGGTATGGCTTATGGCTTGGGTTAGCCCTTGGTTAGTTTTGTCTCATTTTTACGAACGTTTTTATTTCGGGCATGTCTTGGGTATGGCTTGGGTTAGCCCTTGGTTAGTTCTGTCTCATTGAGCCCCCGTAGCGAGCGAAGCGAGCGGAGGGCCATGCGTGAAGTGAAATATTAGATTTTACGAACGTTTATTTCATCAACATTCCGACCTGTGTTTCAGCACTGTTCGAACATTCTGGTACCGATTTCGGCACTCCACTTTAATTGGCGAAAAGAATCCGAATCGACCAATGAAATTTACCCGTTTGCAAATCGACCAATGAAATTTATCCAAGTGCCGAATCCTATATCGGAATGTTTAAATGCAGGCGGGCAAGGTCGGTCCTTTCCTCTCAGACGTCAATGTGTTCATCCAAGGCCACCTAGTAGTGTATGTGGCGTTGGTTCACCACACCACATGACAAGAGTCTGGGTACACCGGGTTTGACCGTAGTGACAGGCTGCGATATCATGATTCCCATGCAGCGTTGATTATTATTTCACTTCCCGCATGGCCCTCCGCTCGTTTCGCTCGCTCCGGGACGCATCCACCGAACATTAACAATAGACTAGAAGGTTCACTCTAAGCCCGCCCGCAGCATTTCCCTCCTTGCCCCGTCACGGAACCTGGTGAAATGCTGCTTACCCGCTCAGGCCTCGTGCCACGTTTCACCCGGTTTCATCTAAAGTCTGGCGTCTTGCCTTTGTAAGCGCTACATCAAAAGTGCCGACTGAGAGTGGACCTTCTAGTCTCTTATTAATGTTCGGTGACGCAACCAAACAAAACTAACCCAAATTAAAAAAAATGAGCGAGTCTGCTAGTACTGAAAACTGATGTGTAAACATATTCTATAACGACATCGGTTGTAAAAAATGACAACAGCACGTTGTGTTCCCAAGCGGTCCCCCATCCAAGTACTAACCACGCCCGACGTTGCTTAACTTCAGTGAGCGGACGAGTAGTGTTATTTTCAACGTGCTATAGCCGTTATCCATACATTTTAGCTTGTTCATAGAATAAAAACAAACACATTCGCATTTATAATATTGATTTTTTAATAATACTTATTGGCAGTTTCGGAGTAGATTAATTCAATGCACAAATTCGACACGAAAATCTAATGCCACCAGGAATAACATCAACATATGGGCACAGCTTATTTACCTAGTAATCGTGGGCCGACATCCTTTGATTTGGGAAAGTCAATAACCACTTTTTCAAATTTTAGAAAAGTGCTATGACAATATTGTTTTAAACGTCTGGGCATCTGAGTAATACTTTTGACAGTTTGTTTAATTTAAAATAATAATATGCTTTTTTATCGTCTAAAACCCGTTTAAAAACGATTTTAAATGGCATAATTGTATAAAAACCCGAAAATTCGGACTTTATAGGCCGATAGCCATGGCTTCGGATGAATTTGTCGTGGATTTTGAAGGGAAATTTCATTTTATATTCAACCGTCCATTAAAAATAAGCTGTGCTATGGATCCAAATACACTGCGAACATGATAATTAAAAAATAATACTTTTGACGGTTCGTTTAATTTAAAATATGCTTTTTATCGTCTAAAATCCGTTTAAAACGATTTTAAACGGAAAAATTGTATATAATACCGCATGTCCGTCCCATTTGCCGAGATTTACCCTCATACTGCCGCGTAAGAGCCATGACACACATAGCGGTTTTTGCCGAATCGGCTGCCGAGTCGGTCATTAAGCACGACC